>PVKA01006250.1:0-84835 GCA_004027165.1 Ctenomys sociabilis | reverse complement strand
GCCACAAGGCCAGCCAACATTTTGGCCCTAGCCTTTCAAGGTCAGCGAAGACTCAGGACATAGGAGAACCTGTACTGCAACATCATGAAACTCAGTTGAGCTCCAAATTTTCTGAACAAGGAGATTATGGAGCCACAGAGGAAAGAGATTGAAGTTCTAAAGTGTGCCTGGGGAGAGTCACATGAAGAGAAAACTTTCTTTCAAGCTCTCACAGAGAGCAATCTGGTCAAGCATTGGCCGTGACTCATCCACATGGATGACACAGACAAAGGAACTACAGAATAATGTACAGGACTACAAGATAAACCCTGAGAGGACTTCAATGACCACATAGGAAATATGAAGTTCTTGTGTTGGTATATAAGTCTTTTTTTTTTTTTTGTCTTTTTGAGACAGGGTCTCACTATGCAGTTCAGGCTGGCCTTAAGCTCACTTTGTAGCTCAGGCTGGTCTCGAACTCACAACAATCCTCCTGCCTCAGCCTCCCGAGTGCTGGGATTACAGGCATGCGCCACCATGCCCGGCTTGGTATATAAGTCTTGATCTACCTAGGTTGTAACCATCCAGCAGAGAAGTATAAAAATGAAGTATACATCGTGAGCCCATAATATTAAGCTGAGCTGTAAATGGATATGGTCGATAATTTCTTTGAATAACTCACTATTGTTGTAGAATGCTGGACTGTGTTGGATTGAGGTGTCGAGTTCAAGCACCTAAGTTAGTTGAATGTCAATGGAGTGCCCACTTTTGACAGGTGTAGAGAAAGGAAGGGTTGTAAAAAGAAAAAATCATGATGTGTGTGTATAGACAGTACAGTTGGGATAGATAACGCTGTGCTTCTACATAATTCTATGAGAGGCAAGTTCTGCACTAATGGTGGTTGGACAGGATATTATGTCGGCTTTTAGTACTATAAAGTCATCCACTAGGTAAATAATTATTGAATTTTTGATATAATTCAGGTATAAAAAATAAGATAAGTGAGCAACTACACTCTTAATTCACTGATAAGAGATATCTGCTAAAATAATATCTGTAAATGTAATATCATGTATGTACCTTGTACAATACCAAAACGTTATGAAAAGAGTTTGCAATGTATTAATTCATTGAATGTGTATGGTTAAGTTGTCTTGAAACTGTCTGATTGACATTTGTATTTTAATAAAATAAAAATAAATTAAAAAAATAACCTGTTTTGAAACTGTTTCATTGCTATTTTATTTTTTTCTCATTAACTGAATAAAAAAAATAAATGAAAAAAAAAAGAATGATAAACTTGAAGCATTTATATTGAAGTGGATGCCACTTGAACATATACTCATAAGTGAAATAAACCAGACACACATGTGCAAATATCATATAGTCTCCCTAATACGAGAAATCAGAAGCAGAAATACAAATAGAAATACACAACAACTAAAGACAATTGAGTCAGATAGTTAGGGCAAACTGAACGGCATATGCTGCAGAAATCAGCTTTTCTTCTGGATGGTTAACAGCCTAAGCTCACAGATCAAAATTGGAGAAACAGAAGAGCCACAAGGCCAGCCAACATTTTGGCTCTAGCCTTTCAAGGTCAGTGAAGACTCAGGGCATTGGAGAACCTGTACTGTAACATCATAAAACTCAGTTGTGCCCCAAATTTTCTGATCAAGGAGATTATGGAGCCACAGAGGAAAGAGACTGATGATGTATAGTGTGCCTGGAGAGAGTCACATGGAGAGAAAACTTTCTCTCAGGCTCCCATAGAGAGCAAACTAGTCAGGCAATGGCTGTGACTCATATGTATGGATGACACAGACAAAGGATCTACAGAGTAAGGTACAGGATTACAAGATAAACCCTGAGTGGACTTCACTGACCTCATCAAAAAAAAAAAAGCTACATCTTTTGGTATATAGGTCTTGATCTATCTGGGTCTTAACCATCCAGAAGAAAAGTATAAAATGTGGTATATAATGTGGGGCCATAATAATAAGTTGAGCTGTAAATGGCTACAGTCAACAACTTCTTCAGATATCTCACTATTATTGTGGAATGTTGCACTGTGTTGGATTTTGTCACCGAGTTCAGGCACCTAAATTGGTTTAATCACAATGGAGTACTCATCTTTGACAGGTGTAGACAAAAAAAAAGGACTACAATGAAAGAATTATGATGTGTGTATAAACAGTACAGTTAAGATAAATATGCCATTCTTCTGCATAATTCTATGAGAAGCAAGATTTGCAGTAATAGTGGTTGGACAAGATATTATGTTGGCTTCTAGTACTAAGGACAGACACTGGGGAGATAATAAGGTGTTAATTATTAAGTCTGTGATATAAATCAGCTGTAGAGAAAGAAGATAGGTATATGGCTGCACTCTCTTCATTCACTGATTAGAGACATCTGCTATAATAATGCCTGTAAGTATAATATTATGTATGCACCTTGTATGACACTGAAACATTCCAGAAACATTTTGCAATGTATTGATTTGTCAAATCTGTCCTGTCAATTTGTCATGAAACTGTCTCATTGCTATTTGTTCTTCAATAATATTAAATTATTTAATATTAATTATTAAATAATAATAATAATAAAAACATAGAAAACAGCTCCCATAAATCTCCAGCTACAGAACAAAGCCCAGATTTCCAAGAGTTATATTCAAAAGTTCCCTCCAGTCTGGCCCTGACCTACCTTCTACACCTTATCTCCCACTAGTCTCCTCTAATTAGCTGTTTCAGCCAAACTAGTTCTTCTGAAGTCAGATGAATAGACTCACCCTATCCTTAATTGCTCTAACCATTTCACCCACCCAAGGGTTTCTCAGATGGGTTCTAGTTGAAGTGGTGTAATTACTTGCCCTTTCCTTTCCCCATCTCCAAATCTTATCACTCATCCTTTACAAATCACTTGAAATTGGAGTGTCCTCCACCCACCTAATAGGAACAGAACTGTACAATTTAATTGAGCATATGAATAACAATCAGATTAAGAATTATGTTCTCTCTGGGCGTGGTGGCACATGCCTGTAATCCCAGCATTCGGGAGGCTGAGGCAGGAGGATTGTTGTGAATTTGAGACCAACCTGAGCTACAAAGTGTGCATAAGGCCAGCCTAAACTACACAGTGAGACCCTGTCTCAAAAAGACAAAAAAAAAAAAAAAAAAAAAAAAAAAGAATTATGTTCTCACAAGTTTTACATGGATCTAAATTGTGACTTTTATTTTTTAATTTTTCATGTAGTTGTTCCTAAACTTTGCAAGGCAGCAGCAACACTCAGACACTTCTTTATATTACATGCTTAGCACATTTCTTATATCTAGTGTGTTCTCCTAAATGTTGGCTACTTAAATTAATTTAACTGATATGATAGATTATCAGTAGTTTCCTTTTTAAATAGATTTGGTACTACACAGCTTGGAGCAGCTGAGACTTGGAGTTGTAGTGATTCTCCTGTTTTCAGCCTTTCCAGTGTTGGAATTACAGGTATATGCTACCACATCCTGTCTTGGTGGTGGGCTCAGGACGCCCAGAGGGTGTGGCTGGCATGACACATGGTCCCTGTGCTTGCCTAAGCTGGCACTTAGCCCGTTGAGGTATCTCCCCAACCCTACCAGTAGTATTTTTTGATTGGAAAGGTTTTCTGACAAATTGTAAGGTTTTGTTAACTTAGAGGCTCGTAAGGAACATGTGTATCACAGTGAAGAAATGTTAAGGAGCTAATGATCACTAAAATAAAATTACAAAAATAAAATTATTAAAATTTTATCATAAAGTACATATTTTAATCCATAAGTGTACTAATTATTTTTCTAATTGCTTTTCATTTTCAAACTTTTAACAAAATCTTATTATTTGGTACAGGGTCATGCTATACAGCTCACACTCGCAGTGTCCTCCTGTCTCAGCCTCTCCAGCACTGGGATTACAGGCATGGGCCACCATGTCCAGTTTCAGGCCAGCACTGCATGCGGTACTATGGATCAAATTGGGTCCTTGTGCTTGCCAAGCAGGCACTTAGACTGCTGGGCTATCTCCCCAGCCCCTCGATTTTCAATCTTGATGCAAATGTACTTATATTAAGCAATGGAAATGCTTGGAAATATTATATATATATATATATATATATATATATATATATATATATAATATACATTATACTTTTCAATTCGTTTTGTCTCAAAAATGTATTTTTGAGTTGCTTGCTTTTAGTGATGTACTTATTTTTTCTCTGTGACTAATACAGAGCTAAATATATTTTATTATTCAATGTTGTTTTGTTTTTTTTGGCCTGGATTAAGTATGTTACAAACTACCTCCTGGTTTCTGAATTCTTCTGTCATTGCATCTCTTCTTTTCCTTTAATGTCCTTCCTTCTTTTTGGCTAATCTTTGTTTCAGCTAGTATTTTGCATACTTTCCCCCTACTGATCTTAAATTAACATATGTACATTGTAAAACACACACAGAAAAAAGATGAAAGCCATCATAAACAATATAGTATTTTGAAAGCAATTCTTTTAATTAAAGTCACACATACTTTTGTTAACCTCCAACTACCTGCCCCTACTTTAAAAGATTACTGCCACTGTGTCAGAATCATGGTCTTTAAACTTCTGGTAACTGTAAAGACTTCCTTCTAGTACAGTCATGCTTTAGTCTGAATGGGAAATTCCTGTTTTGAAAATTCTTCAAATTGAATAAGGAGAAATGGGGATATGATAAGCAAGGGGTTCAAAGTCACATTAGAGTGGAGTGTTTCTTGTATCTACTGTAAATCATAATAAATACAGCCGAGTATTGTATATTTCAGTATTGCTGAGAGTAATTGCAAATGTTTTCATTACAAAAACTCAGCTATATGAAGTTACAGATATGTTAATTAGCTTAATTTATTAGCTACATTTTATTAAAAGTCTACCATTACTTTGCCATATATATGTACATATATATGTATATATATATATGTCAAAATATTCTAAAGCTCTTCACTCTCGTTTTGGAACTGTGGAGTCAATCCAAAGGCCTCTGCACTGAGCTACATTCCCAGTCTCCTTTTCCTTTGTCTTATGAAGTTACCTGGGCTGGGCTCAAACCTGTAATCCTCCTGGCTTAGCTTTTCAGACTGCTGGCTTTACAGGAATGTGCCACCACTGAACCCAGTTTACAAAGTGTGTCTTTTTACCAAATGGTGTAACTGATGGAGGGCTCCCACCAAATGTAGAACATCTGCTTTGCCATTTTGAGCCTGTATTTTGTTTTCTAACACAATTGTTAGCAATCCGTGAAGATTGATTTAGTAAAAAGCCACATATGACCTGGGCACCCACTTAAGCACAAGGAAAGTGCCATTTCTTATAAAGCACAAGTAATATGCTGCTAAAATTTAAAAAAGGGAACATCTCGAATTTACAGCCCCTTTGAGAATGGATTCATTCTCTACCATAAAGATAGCTGTCCCATGGGCCATAGAGCGCTTGTTCCTTTGATATAGGAACTGAGGTTGCCAGTGTTTACCACTGAATTAATCAATGCAAATATAATTGCTTACTTTTGAAGATAAAAATAAAATTTAAATGTTCTAGTGCTTTAAAGGACCGCCCTATTCAAACTGTGGCTATAGGTTCAAGCTCAGACCACCAGTTTAGCTATACCTTAGGAAAAAAGTATCTGGTACTTTTGGCCTTCTTTGTGCTGTCTCCATCTGTGTATATCTCCTCTGCATCCAAGGTTCAAACAAAATAGTCATCTCTGCAGTGTCATCATCAGTTTTTGTACTTCTATTCTCCAAAGACACAATGTAGCATCTTACAGAGAAACTCAGCGGAGGCTGTTTACTGAATGGAAGGGAGTGAATTTTGATATTTTGTATGATTTTCTCTGGAGAAACTGCAATGGCTAGGTCACCAAGACTTAAGCTAAAGATTTCAAAACTTATATTCTAGCTGTGTGAATTTGAGCAAGTTACTTCTCCTGTTTCTCAGTTTTCTCAGCAGTAAAACTGTGGAAATAATTTTCATGTGACCTAAAATCGTAGCATTCAGGCAACTGGTTGATTGCAGGTGGGAAAGTAAGTTCATGGAAACAACCAGTGAATAATTTCAGTGGTTGCATATTTTTAATTGGTTGTGATCATATAGTGCCCTGCCTAGCACAGTACCTAGGATGAATTAACTTTGTTATTATTTTTTAATTATTATTATTTTTAGAGTCTTACTAGGCTGGTTTTGAACTCATAGCTGTACCTCTGCCTCAGCCTCCTCAGCCACACCTGGGAAGTTAGCCTATATTATTGATTGAAGTGCAAAAGTGGCTCTTTATATTATTACCCAATTAAGTTCTTGCTCATGATTTCTAGTAGTACAGTAAATCATTTCATCACCCTTCCTTGGATACAAATTGGTTTTTAAAGTATACAAATTATTAGTCATATCCATTCTCTTTTGGCATTAAAAGCTGCTTATGGGAGAGGGTACAAATTTCTGCTACTGTTTCAGTTGAGTTTTTCAATTCTTTTTCTTTTTGTGAGGCAGGGTTTTACTCTGCAGTTCAGGCTGGTCTTGAACTCCCTCTGTAGCCCAGGCCCGCTGCACACTTGCAGTGATCCTCTTGCCGTGGCTTCAGTAGAATTTTTAAATATACCTCAATTTTCTACTTCTTTCGTTTAGCCTCGAAACTGCTTCTTTGAATCTATCTAAAAATGCTTGTTTAGATGCTATGTATCTTTATTGTTACTTTCTTGTGGAATATGTAGCAAAGTTATTGACAACAGATGATGTATTGGAAAGCAGAAGATCCGAAATACTGTCAAAGTTACCATTTGCATATATTTATATGTGCATGTGCAAACAAACGTACATAATTTATTTTAAATAGGACTAATAGCATATGTAGTTAAAGGCAGAGTGATTGTGGAGGCTAGACTCTATATCAACTTCGATGTAAATCTCATTGTAACTCTGCATTAACTGTGCAGCCTCAGAGGCTGGGGAGATAGCTCAGTAGAATAAGGACCGGAATTCAGTCCCCAGTTCTGAAAAAAAAAAAAATTAAAAAATAACTGTGCAACCTTGAGGAATGTACTTCCCAAAATGTCCCTTCTTCTCCAACCTATTATAAAATGGCTAACAATGTTTAAGATTTGGGGAGGAATGAACAGGAACCCAGTAAATGCATTTTCTCTTCCTTTTAATCTCTTTGACCTTGGTATTAAAGGGCCTTCCTAGGCTTCAACACTAACAACATTCATCTCATAGCATTGAGCTACAAGTAAAGAATCTGGAACACACAGACCACATTTGAAGACTAACACCCAACAAAGAGTTTAGGTGTTTCACACATATTAACTAAGTAAATTAATCTCTATGAAGAGATTGCTCATGGACTTCAGTTTGCAGTAGTTCACCATAGGCTATTCTAAGTACACTAAGAAGCATGGCTTTCATGCTTCTTCTTTCCTACAAAAAGCTTTCTTTTCTTTTGGACGAAGATTTGAGAAAGGGCTCCAGAAAAGTGGGGGAATACTGCTTAAGAGTTGGAGGGAGATTAGGTTAAAGCAGTGTTGCCAGATTCTTCAGGAGCTTCTGAGGCTGCAGGGCAGCTCCTAGTTGAGTTTCATGGAGAACCTTTCCAAGAGGTACTCACCCAAAGCAATCTGGAGGTCCACCAGCTCTCAGAGGTTAGAGAGGTGGTCTCCTTGATGAGCTTTTCATCTAGAAAGTGATTATATGGGAAATTAAAGATATCGGGGTCTGTCTGTCAGGGCAGCTTCCATGGCAACTACATTTCACTACATCCATGGTCAGGTTGGCCATTTTGCTGATTCTGCATCTTCAGGAGAAGTGTGGCTCCCTCAGCCAGCTGGAGGAAGAAATGGTTCACAACCTACCTGAGCCACACCTCTAAGGTTGAAGGCTGCCTGGAGAGAAGGGTAGGAGGACTGACTGCAGGTACCGATTTACCAGGTGGTTAACAGTAGTCTCCACCCCGATGGAAGTATTTTCATACTGGGAATTGAACTCATGACTTTGTGCTTGCCAGGGAGGCAATGCCGCTGAACTATAGTCCTGGCGCCTGGTGAAAGAGTTCTGATGAATCTGAGAAGTTAGGTCTGGTGAACAATTCTTTTTTACCCGCAAAAGAATGGCCCTGGAGCCTATAAATGGGGCTAAGATGGTCCTGAAATTTGTAACTAGATAGTGTGTGGAAGATGAAAAGGTGTCCCTGATTTTTTCCATCTAAACATTGTTGATGGGACAGATCTGAAGCAGTCCACTTCTTCAGTCGGAAAGTCCACTTCTTTCTTTATTGTTAGAATTACTCAAATTTTCTTCTACTTTCAATTAAAAAACATAGCTTAGTTATTTTGAACATATCATTTAGACGGCCCATGCTGCCAGGTCCTGAAGCGACCCAGAGCTCAGACCCAGCGTGGATCCTTTCAGCAGAACTCCCTGCAAAGAGGCCAGAGGTAAGACCACCTGATTCAGGAGCAGAACTTCTTGCCAGAGTGACACAAGGGTTCATCTGCAAGGCTGCAGCAGGAAGAATTGGAGTACAGCAGCCAGACCCAAGTTACACCCACCTGGAGGAGTCTGAACTTCCTAGATCCGGACCTGGTGCTAAGGTAATAACTCTAAGCTCTACACCAAACGTCAAAAATCAGTGGTATACAAAATGACAAAGAATGCCAGGCCTGGTGGCGCATGCCTGTAATCCTAGCACTTGGGAGGCTGAGGCAGGAGGATTGTTGGGAGTTCAAGCCCAGCCTGAGCTACAAAGTAAGCTTAAGGCCAGCCTGAACTGCATAGTGAGACTCTGTCTCAAAAGGACAGAAAAAAAAAAAAAAAAAAGACAAAGAAGGAACAAAAAATAGTCTCAGGCCCTGACAGTACAAATGCAGATGACACTAGAGAGGTAACTGGAAATCACATATGAAATCTCTGAAATAATAGCATTGGAAGTAAAGAAATAACTGCAGAAAGGTATAGAAGCGATCAGATCAGAAGTAATTTCTGAAGTAAAAAATGTAGTGATAACTATAGTCAAAGAAGTACTCAGTGCTTCTAAAGAATACACTGATAAAAAATAGAGTAGAATATAGAAATGATGAATAAGCAATATAGGAAAGAAATAGAATGTATGAAACAGATTCAAAGTGACACACAGGAAATTAAAATCTCAATCACAAGCTGGCAAGTCTGTTTGAGTGAAAGTGAAAATAGACTCTCTGACCTTGAAGAGACCATTGCAGCTAGTGAAAAAGTAAGCAAAAATCTCTTAAAAACAACTAGGATGCAGGAAAAAAATAATTCAACACCTGCAAGATGATGCAAAGATGAACAATGAGAGACTAATAGGCATTAATGAGAAGGAAGGAGTCAATACAAATGATATAAAAAGAATATGGATGGAAGTAATAGCAGAAAACTTCCCAAATATGGGGCAACAATCTGACATTCAGGGAACCAAAGCATAAAGAACTCCAAATAACATCAACCCTATTAAAACCACTCCCAGACATATAATAATCAAGATCCCAGCAATTCAGCACAGGAACAGTATACTAAAAGCCGCTAAAGAAAAGAAACAGATCACATTTAAAGGAAAACCCATAAAAATAACGGCAGATTTTTCTTCACAAACTATCAAGTCAAGAAGAGCATGGAGTAAAGTACTTCAAGTCTTGCAAAAAAACAAATTCCAACCAGACTGATATACCCTACAAAACTCTCTTTTAAGTATAATGGAGAAGTAACATACTTCCATGACAGAGAACAACTAAAGAATTTCATGATGACAAAGCCAAGCCTACACAGACTACTAAATGATGTTCTAGAGAGGGAGCAAAATGATCACAACCCCATGAACGAGAATGGAAAGAACTCACCAAATAGGGCAAACTAACACAGTATACAATAGTAGTCTTTCAGTTACTCTTTTGTGTACAGCAGCAAAATATTTCCATCAGCACACTTCTCTTGCACCCTATGGATCAAGATTCCATATGGGACTACAGGGTGGATATCAAGGAAATAGCTATAGCTGAGTCTCACAAGTGACACCTGGCCACCTGTAAATGTCATGGTCATTATCCATGTCCACAACCCACTAGAACTTTGTGTGATATCCTATCCCCAAACAGTCAGAAGTGATGGTCATTTATTTGTCATTCCAGCATTTATCTTATGTTTTACTCTTAGTATTTCTTTACTTTTTCTTAGTTCAATTGTTTTTAAACATTTGACTTTGAATTAGTATTTAATTTTCTAAATATTGCTTAATCTTTATTTTTAAGATTTACACTATATCTTTGAATTACCATTTATCTAAAAGACATCGTATGATAACTTCTCCTATTATTAGAAACTTTAAAAAGTATATTTTTATTTTCTATTGACTTTATATTACTTCTTCCTTGTTTTATACACACACATATTTATGAAAAAAAATTATGTGTACAACCCGACATAAGATTGGTACTATTTCAGGGGCTGGGGAGATGGCTCAGTGGAGTAAGTGCTTCCCTGTCAAGTGCAAGGGCCTAGGTTCAATCCCTGGGGGGGGGGGAAGATTGGCACTGTTTCATAGAAATCTTTAATGACCTTTTAAATAAGGGTTCATCTGATATATTTTATATAGTCCTGCATAACTATCACTTTAAGAGCTCTTTCATGTTTATCCAGGAGCATAATGCAATGTCTCTTGCCTTTTGAATTATGCTCTGTTATTTCCTCTATGCTATGTCTAGAGATATTAAAATATTTCAAGTTTGTATAACCAGAAAATATTTTACTTTTAGTTTTCAAAGGTATGTTTGCTAAGTATAAAATTCAAAGAGGACAGATCTTTTTTTTTCTTTCAATCCTTTAGTCTGGTTTCTTACACACTTGGTCCTTTCTTTTTCTTTATGATGTGGAATAAGATGCTATTTAATTTTGTTCTTCTATAGCTAATATTTTTAATGTATATGCTTTAACCATTTTTTTCTTTATAAGTTTTGGAAAATTTCATTTTTGTGTATCTTGGTATGATTTTATTTAAAACTCTTGTACAAAAGGTTCATTTTTCTTGGAAATGTGGCATTATAAGTTGAACTAAATTCAGAAATTTTAAATCTTTAATTATTTATTGGCTACTCCTTTCTACTTTGAGAATTCTAATTATATGAATATATAAAAAAATGGAGCAGTTAATGCTTACAACTTTTGTTTTTACTGATTGTTTTCCTCTTGAATTTCTTATAACTTCTTATTGTCTTTTTTTTTTTTTTTAAAGAAAACTTAAACATTTATATCTGTGAAAAACTAATTTGCCCATAGCATCATGTAATACAGCAACCATTTTTGGATTCCTATTACTTTGTTTAGTGAAATCTTGTACCACGTATAATGCTGTTTTCTATCACTATTGCGTATTCTTTAAAAATAATAAAAGTACAAAAAAACCATATCATTTAATTACTGTAGTCCATAGTTTTCTCATTTGTAAAAACAACAAAAAATAGCCTCCCTTCTTATTTTACTGGGTTGAAGAGCAAATATGAACTATTTTAATTTATATGAAGCATTGTAATTTTTTTTCGGTATTTGGTTGTTGCAGGGTCTCACTACACAGCTTGGACTCATGGTGATCCTCTTGCTCTTAGCCTCCCCAGTGCTGGGATTGCAGGTACAGGCCACTGCACAGACTCTCTGTGGGCGGCTCAGCCTCCTTGCGGGCGGGGCTGGCAAAGAATGCGGTGCTGGGGATCAACCACAGTCCTGCACTTGCCTAAGCAGGCACTTTAGTCCACTGAGATACCTTGCTGGCCCGTAACTTTAATTTTTTTTTTTTTTTTTTTTTTTTTTCGGTATCAGGGGATTGAACTCAGGACCCTGCACATGCCAGTCAAATGCTTATTCCACTGAGCTATCTCCCTGGGCCTTTGTAATTTTAATTTTTTTAAAAAAAATCTTTATTTATTTGGTACAGGGTCTCGCTATGTAGCTGACTCAGTGATCCTTTGGTCTCATCTTCTTTTTTTTTGGCAGAACGGGATTGAACTCAGGCCCTTGTGCTTGCCAGGGAAGCACTTATTCCACTGAGCAATCTCCCCAGTTGGTCTCATCTTCCTCTGCACTGAGGTTACAGGCATGTGCCACTGCGCCCCGTTTCGGTGGCCAGCTTGGTGTGGATTGGCATGACATTTGGTTCTAGGGATCAAACCTGGGTCCTTGCACTTTCCAGGCAGGCACTTAGATCACTGAGCTATCTTCCTGGCAACCATTTCAATTTGTATCTTATCTCACAGAATGCTCAGCTACTTTTTTCTACTTCATTACTCCCCCAATCTATACCACCTAGCCTCCTTTCACTTATCTTTTCTATACCTTGGCTTACTGTTACTTTGATTTGTAATCATTGATGTTCATAAATAGTTTTCTATCGTCCTAGATGATAGAAAATTGTTATGGGCATGTGCACAATTAGGGACACAAAACACAAGGTCCCAGGGTGACTTTAAGTATTGGATAAAGAATGCAAGATACGCCAAGAAAGGTAAGGAATGCGTTGAAGAAAGAAGCTTGGGGCAGTACAGGGTATCTGAATCTTGGTACTTCTAATTTAGTTTTTGTGGACTTGGATAAGTTAGCAAGCTTTTCTGCTCAGCGGTTTCCTCACCTGAAAAATGGAGCTAACTGGAACTTACTTTGTAAGATTGTTATACATTTAAATAATGACTATGAAACATTTAAGAACAATTCCTGGCACACTATAACCATCTTCTAAGTGATAACTGGAATTATAGCTAATATGTGATTGACAGCAGGTGGGAAGGTAAGGTTCAGAGAAACAACCAGAGAAGAAAAGTTTTAGTAGATATATAAAATCTTTCCAGTCTTCAAGTCTTATTATCAGACTGTGAACTTTTTCCTAAAATTTTCTATAAGCTTTAATTTTTTTTATTTTAAACAGCATCAGTTCAAAATATTTGAAGGTAAGCCCGATGTGGTGGCACACTCTTGTAATCCCACTACTGGAGAGGCTGAGGTAGAATTGTTGCCAATTCCAGACCAGCCTGGGCAAAGTAAGCTCAAGGCCAGCCTGAACTGCATAGTGAGAGACATAAACACACACACACACACACACACACACACACACACACACACACAAAAGGCAAAAATAGTACAGCTAATCATAATCTTTAGGTAGTCTATTTTCCTATATAAAAACACCACTTTCAGTTCATATAAACATATGTTACTTTCCTGCTGGAGTAACTGGAAGTAGGAACGGAAAGATAAAAAGTAGGGAGGATTTAAAACTTTTCCTTATAGTATTTTAGGAACAGCAGCACAGGTCATTTATAATATCATGTAGGGGCACCATTTAGATGAGAAAGCTGCCAAGCAATGAGTTTTCTATAACATTCTTTATCCTACCTCTTCGCATCCAGTGATCTCATACTGCTCTTGGACTATAAAACTTATGCTTAGGTTTGAGAATAAAAATTGACTGGTTGTTGGCATCATCTATCCTGATACGCTTTTACTTGGGTTTGTAAGGTTTTGGAATATTAATTGCCAATATTTAAAAATCTAAGAGATCTCACACAAAAATTCAACTTCAGTTTCTCTGGGTAGGAGAAAATAAGAGTACCTTCTAATACCAGGCCCACATTCCTGATGGAAACCACTGGCAAGGACCGTGCAGTTATTCCCTCTCCAAATGGAATGCACATTCCAACTATCTATATTTCTTATCAGTGTCCATTAACCCAGTTCACTCATTTACCAGTCTCACTTGCTTTATTTGTCTGGCCTCTGCAGATGTCTGACCCTCTCTGGACCTTTCCTCTTTTCCATCAAAACGTACTTTGTTCGGTCCCAAGTCCCTCATTAGTTTTTCAAAGCAAGAGCTAGGTAATCTGATAAAAGTACATGTAGTTTTACACGTGCTTTCTGAAGACAGCATGTTAGCAGACAGGGCTGACTCTGCAGATGGAAATTACCACTAGGAAGGCAAATGTCCATTCTGCTCTCTTTAGTCGGTCATAGCCAAGCCTCACCGTTCTCCGGAGAACCTTAGGAACTGGTGCTTGGACAGAACAATGGACACTAGCCTTCATGAGAAACGTATTCAACACTTTCACAGACCAGCCTTGTTCCAAAAGGACTCAGAACTACACGGGCCGTTCAGACTCCTCGCATCCTCGGAACTGCAGGATATCCGGGATGACGGCATTTTCCCTCACCTGCTTTCAGAGCCAGTCTAGCGCTGGGCAGCAGGCGCTAAAGAGCGCGCGCATCCAGCATGAGCTCATCTCTCAGGGGCGTTTCCGAGGGCCGGGCCTGGCGGCGCTCAAGGCGCAGGGGACTTCGCAGTCAGGGGCCCCGGGGCTGGGCGGGGCGCGGCCACTCAGGGGCTCTGCCCTTGTCCAAGCTTTGTTCTCACTTCTACGTCTGATAGCTCCTCAGCCTGGCGGTTTCTGGGTCCGCCTAGACTCTAGGAGAAAACGTCCTCGCGCGGCCTACGATACGCAGAACGAGCCGCTCCAGGCCGCGAGTCTCCTCGCTCGAGGGCCCCAAGCCCAGCCCCGCCGACCGCAGCAGTTTCGGACCGGCTGTGCAAGGCCTGCTTGCCCCGTCTGCGGTTTCCGAGCTGGCTGGGAGGGAGCAGCCGCAGACGAGCACTTCAGGTCTGCCGCTACGACCCGGATCGAGCTTCTTCGGCTCCTGGGACCGCCGGCGGCGGCTGGAGGCCAATCGTACTGCAGCTAGGTCTTGCGATTGCACAGCAGTGAGTGCCGATTGGCTGCCGCCTCGAGTTTCGGCTTCCCTCCTTTTCCCTTCTACCCGGACTCCAGCTCCAAAGCTGCAGACCAATGAGACGGCCCCTTATAGATGCCCTCTCTTTACTTTTTCCTCTTCCCCTCTTCGGCAAGAGAAGAGACACTCTGACTGGTCAGATGTCCTCGGAAGCCCTCTTCCCGTCACCAATCACCGGGAGAGGTACACTCCCAGAGGAGTTTTTTAGCCAATTAGGAAACGGCCACGGAACCTAGCGCTGTCCTTAACTCTAGCTTTTTCCGGAGAGTCAACAACCGTGATTGGCCACGGTTGCTAGAGTCGAATTTCTCCAGCCATCCACAGAATAAGGAGAATCCACCTTTCTTCGGCTCGGCTACCTTCGGCACTTTCCGCTCCCGGGGCGTGGCTTCCGGGGACTACTTTTTAATTGGTTCCTTAGGCCGATCGGGTTTTTCCGGAAAGAGCCGCAAACAAACTACTTCGGTGATTGGCTCCGCTTTGGATTTCGGCCTTCCGGCCGAAGCAAGGGGGCGCGGGTTAGGCCTGCGATTCCCAGACGCCTATTACGCGGGCGGCGGGGCACTGGGCGGTGTAAGGCTGGGTGGGGGAGGAAGGAGGCGGAGGACGAGTAGGAAGGGGGAGGAGGAGGGAGAAGCGCTAGGCGGCTGCGCAGACGGCGCTCCTCTCACAGAGCAGCCCCCGACCCGGGCGAATGAGGGCTTGTGCCGCCGCTGTCGCCGTACGGGCCGAGTGACAAAGGAAGGAAAGAAGCGAGAAGGACCCGACCTCGCCGCCGCTGACAGGGCGCCGGGCCGGGGGCAAAGCCCGGACACTTCCTGAGCGGACACCGAGCAGGGGCGAGGGGCGGAGGGCGGCCGCGTTGGTGCCGCGGACAGGGGAGGGGGCCCCAAGGACGGAAGCGGTTGCTGGGTTCCCATGTCCCCGGCGTATGGGGAACAGTCGAGGAGCTGCTGCCTGGGTTCTGAAGGGAGCTGCCTCCGCCGACGCCGCCATGGCCGCTGGATCCAGCCGCCGCCTGCAGCTGCTCCTGGCGCAATGAGAGGAGCCGCCGCCGCCCGCCGCTGACCGACTCGACTCTGCCGCCCTCCCGGTCGCTGGGTCCCCGCTGTCCGCCACCCATTCACCGAATCCGGTCGCTGCCGGAGTCGCAGCGTTTCGCGTCGCATCTCCGAGCCGCCACCTCCCGCCCTCCCTCCTTCCCATCCCCCTTCTCTTCGAGCGTGAGACTCGTGATCCTTCCGCCGCTTTCCTTCTTCATTGACTCGGAAAAAAATCCCTAAGGAAAATATAATCCAAGTACCTATTTTTCAATCAAGTTATCTGTCTCCGTTTCATGTGAAATATATATGTATATATATATGTATATATATATATAAATATATTTTAAGGTTCTCCCTCACCATCCTTTTTCTCCTTTCCCTGAAAAGGGAGGTGGAAGAATTATATTTTTCCCCAGGTCCAAATCATCTCTGTGTTAAGTATCCATACCTATCTGTCTTGAAGAAGAACTACATCACTGGCTTTTTTTTTTTTTTTCCATTGGCTATAGAAAAAGTGAAAAGCCAAGAAAACGAAGTTTTTTTTTTTCTTTTTCTTGTGAGAGACTTAATGCTGCATTTATCGTTAACCTAACGTCCCAACTTAAAACAAAAGGAAGAAAAGGAGGAAGGAAGGTGATTTGAGAAGAGCAATCATGTCGGGGCGGCCGAGAACCACCTCCTTTGCGGAGAGCTGCAAGCCAGTGCAGCAACCTTCAGCTTTTGGCAGCATGAAAGTTAGCAGTGAGTATCGATTTTATTTTGTACTCCTTCACCTAATCCTTAGAATAAGAAACCTCGAAATTCCCAGGGTCTTTAATTTTAGACCTCCTGAGAGAACGATCAAAGGTAATAGAAAAGGGCAAAACCTGTCTTAAAAATGAGGCAGCTCCCTCTTCCATGCCACCTCCTCCGGCCTCATTAACCTTGAATTGAGAGAATATAATTTCAATCAATCTCCTTGAAACTTGTTACACTTTTTCTGCTGTTGGTAGTCAGCCTTATGAAGTGCTGGAGTGTGTCCACATTAAAATAGTCTAGTGTTTGATTATCTATCCATTTGAATAGAGAGGACGAGTCTTGATTTATAAATCATTGTGTACATTTGCAGGGTACATATTTTCTGATATAAGGGAGAATATTTTAGTTAGCTTGAGTCTCAGGACTTGCCAATAGTTCTGAATGCTTGATAGAAACATTAAGTGTTCCAGCTTCCTCCCTTGGGAGGGAGGGTCCTGTGTGGTGAGACAAAATACTTGCTCTTAATCTGGGGAGGAACTTGCTCAGTACCTGGGATTCAGGTTTGGAGGAAGTATTGATCCTTTTAGTAGGTGCTAGTGTGAATCGATAAAATATTAACCAGCAGTTGCATCGCTAAATGCATTGTCTTCAATTGGATAAGTGGTTTATTGTATTATCTTCTAATCTTTCTGTTCTGACATTACCAATCTGCCACCATATAATTTGTTTAATCAAAAGGTAACTTGGAAGTAGGTCCAAGTTTTGATTGAGGTTTGTATTGTCATAGTGCCAAACACTAAGTTAGATGTTAATTGCTACTGACTCGCTGTCATTTAAGTATAGTTTGAAGGTACCATTGCCTTTATTATTTTGTTAAATGTTCTGGAATACAGTGTTGTGATTCTTTTTAAATACAATTTAAAATACTGTAACGTTAGTTTGCATCTCAATTAGCTAATAGAATGGATGTAGTTATACGGGTATGGATTTAGGCCTTTCCAAATTAGTGTTTGCAAAAAATATTAGTAAGGCTTTTTGGTTTGTGTTGGGCAGTGTTTAGTAATGTTTAGGGTTATGTTGATCTGTACTGTACTCTTGCCCTGGATTTGTCCTGAAAAGTCTTGTGTTCTTGAAAGTGTTTGGTATATTGAGTGTCTAGTTTTATAATGTATCTATTTGTGGAGATGTTTATGTGGTGTTTAATGACAGTATTTGTCTCTACAGTCTCCCTTATTTTCCACGAAAGGGTTATGATAAGGACAAGTTAAACCATTTTGTTCTTTAGAAGAGCTAAGAAAACTGAAGAACTGAGATTTAAAAGGAAAATTTAAAAATCCGAATGTATATGTTATGTGAAATTGATGTACATATATATACTTAAGTAAGGTAAAAATGATTACTTTTAATTGAGCTAAAGATTTTAATTCATAGTAGTTTTTAAAACTTGCCTGAAACAGGATAGTCTCCGGTAAAAGCTGAATAGGTTATTTTTGAAAGTTAATTTTTTTCCCTCAGTGACCAGCTAGTGCACAATGCAGGGTGTGTGAAGAGGGAAACTGACTGCGTTTTTCAGGGAAGGATCACACTTTCTAAGCACTACATGGGGCCCTCTGAAAAGATTTTTTTAAATTCTGGGGTGATTTTCAATTGTGATGAAGCAGACCTTGTAATAGCTCCTTAAGAGCCTCTTGTACTGGATTGTTTGTATACTTTACATCTTGGCAATATTAGCTATTAAAGAGCACTCAAAATCAATTTTAGGCAATTTATTTATTAGATTTATTTGAAGATTTCTGTGGCTAATTATAATGCTAAATTTTGGCACTTTTCATTTTGTTTCAAGTATTTTCTTAGAAAATGACTCTTTAGTTCTTGACAGAAATGTTGAACAAGGATGCAGTAACTCTTAAATGTGGAAGTTGAAAGTTTTAATTTTATATTACAATACAGTTCAATGTAACACGTAAAGATTATTTAATGCTCACTATGGTTTTGACAACCTTGACTTTAAGTACACCTAGAGAAATGGGAGCCCATAAACATTTGTTAAGGTAGTAGTTTTCTAAGAGACTCCTGTTCAAAACAAAGATATTTAACAAATTGTAGCTTTTGGCATTAAAAAGCCTGTTTATAATAAAGGCGGGTTATGAAAAAAATAGGAAGCAATATGGTGATTGTATAATTATAAAATACAAATCCTTTGTTCAGAGGAGCAAAGAATAAAGATGAGAAAAAAGGTTGGAGAAGGAAGATTTCAGCAGAGTGGGGTCTGTTTTGAGACAGGTTTTGTTAAAGGAGGCTGTAACTGAACTGATAGAGGAGTATGAAAGACTTTAGATGGAAACAGTGTCTAGAAACCCTGGATGGGAAATTCTGTGAGAGGCAGCAGGAGAATTGATATCTGAATTAAAGGGGCCTTAACAGGAAAATAGAAGAAGTGGAATTGAGGAATATGGGAAGGTTACTTGATGAGAGCAGAGGAAAGAGGTCTTGTAAGTTTGGTTGAAATTCAAGAGTGATCTGGACTTACTAAATAAATTGCTGAATGATCTTTGAAGATGATTTAGACAGCTGAATTGATGAATTTGAGTAGAAAACCATTACATGCTTTTTAGGGAAATAGGGTTTGTTGTGAATCATAAGAGTAAAATAAAATGTGAACATGGGATGAAAGAACACAATTAGAGCCAGTGTGATTGAAGAACTGGCAGGACTTTGGATTGGATTGAAGGGGAACATTTGTGAAGGAGTCAGGAGTTAAAAATAAATTGTGAGGTTATTTGTCTGGAAGACTTGACTGCTGAGTTATAGTGTTAATTGTAAAGGGAAAATTGGGAACGTGCTCAACTTTTGAAAAGTTCACTTTTTAAAAATTTCTTCTGCAGTGAGTTCCCTTAAAATTTAGCAGATAGCAGTTAGTTGATGACAATAGCCCTTAACATTCCAGTCCATGAATTGTACAGTTTCTAATTTTTCTACACTTAAAAATGAAAGGTTTATATTTAGGAGCAGTAAACTAAAGTTATTCATTTAAATGTTTTTTTTAATTAAAATACTAAACAAATTAACGTAAATTTAAAAGCTTCGCAATCTAAATATTTTCATTGCAATTTATTTGAAACTAATTAAAATACTAAATTATGACTTAAACATTTTAGATTTTTTTATGATACTGAGGATTAAACCGAGAACCCTTTTTTACTGAGCTACATAGCTATCCTTTTATAAGAGTTATCTTTATAACAAGTAAAAGTAATTTTGCCTAATTTGTGGAATTAAGACATTTAGCACAAGTCTAAATCAGAATATTTCTTTTTACTTACTATGATGAAATCAACCCTTCTTCTCTTTGTTCACATCAGGGCCAGTTTGTTATTAATAAACATTAATACCTATACTCTTCATTCTTTGGAATCGAATTACTATATATTTAACTCACAATTGAGCAGTTAAGGGATTGCCTGTGGCCATTTTGAATTTAGTAGTAATAAATCCTTTTGGTATACTATGGGAGAAATTTTAATTCTCTAGGTTTAATGCTTAAATATAAGAGTTGGAAAAAGAAAAATAAGCCAATAAATATCATTTAAATTGTTTCTTCATATAAATCTTTCTATCAAAATTTTTACTAGCAAACAATAATTAGTGATACACATGTTTTGTCATATTGAGTTGTGTGATTTTGTAAAAAAAAAAAGTTAGATAGCAAGTTAGAGTCTATTTTCTAGGAAGTTTAATCTCTACATGACATCTAAAACTAGGTTACTAGAAAGTAGTCAACTTTCTGATTATTCTAACATAAGCATGAGACCGAAAACTAGAACCTTATTTTCATTCCTTTCCCAACTAGACTTAGCCAGATTTTTAACACTTTTAATTAATGAAAGAATTACATGCTCTTTATGAAATGACAGTAAGATTCAGGTACTCAGAAGAAACTTCAAAGAAATCCAGATTCACAAGTTAATTTATGGCTGATTGAGATCTGCATGTAGAAAATGAAGTGACATTGCATTTCACTTGCAGGTCAGCCTGTACTTGGATTGTGCTCTTGTTTTTTGTGTTTGAGCTGTAGGTGTGGCATAAGCAAGACTGGGAAAGCCAAAGATTTTCAAAGTATCACTCCAGATTAGATTATAAGACAGGCATTCTAAGACAAGTTATTTTCATTTGAACTTTATGTATCATATATATGCCGACTCTGTCACAGCTCCATCCTTCTAAACCCGATTGAGGAGATTGTGAGGCAGGGAAGGGATTGATTGGGCTGGATGTAAGACTGGTGCCTTTTGTGATATTTCACCCTGCAATGGAGAATGGAGGGCTAAAGCTCATGGGTATGACAGTAATGGCTGGCACTAACCTAATTACCTGGAGACTATTCTAAGAACATAGCCACTACAAGTATATGAATTTGCTGGAACATTTAGCATTATGTTCTAGCTGAGCTCTGGGAAGGTGTTTAGGGTGATGGTGGAGGTAGGAGAATGTTGCAACCATTCAAGAATAAAAATATTTTCATGGTTTGTGGATTTTGAGGTAGCAGTTGCTGTCTTTGTTATTGTCTTTGGTTATATACATCTCCCTTAATTATGCAAAATGAAATTTGTTGAATGTGATGTTTATTACTATAATAAACGTTACTAAACTTGTTTCTGGAAGCTATATTTTAGATAATCGTGAAAATTATTTTATAGGTATAGGATTGGATGAACATGCTTTAAAGTGAGAAAGTAGGTAGGCAGAACTATTGAGAAGTATTATTTCAGCGAAACAGCATTAGTATTATTTTTCATTCCCATTGTTGCATCGTGGCACAAATCCTTTTTTATAATTTTTTTTTTCTTTTTGGGTACAGGGTCTCATTATACAGTTCTGACTCGTAGTGATCCTCCCGTTTTTCAGCCTCCCTAGCAGCTGGGATTACAGGTGTGTGCTACTATACCTGGGCTCTGGCTCTAGCACAGCATGGCCAGGAGGCTGGCAGGGCATGTGGTACCGGGAATTGAGCCCCAGTCCCTGCTTGCTCTTAGTCTGCTGAGCTGTCTGGCCAGCCCTTTTTTTCTTAATAAGGTAAAAAATAAATAGAAGCCAAAAGCAATGTGATTAACACATGGGACCTATTGTGTACTTAGCAAGTACTCTGCCAACTCTTTACATGCAGTATCTCTCTTTAATCATTTTGAGAACTCTGTAAAGTAGCTATTATTATTTCTACTTAATAGATGAGGTAAATGAGATTGAGAGATTTAACAACTCGTTGAAGATTTGTTAGCCAGAGAGTTTGTTGGCTAGGATTTAAACAGGCCTTCTGAATTCAGAGCACTTGTTCTTGTTTTGTACATGTTACAGAGAAGGCATTGCTTTTAATATTTAGATTTCAGAGATGAGTGCGTTTTCTTTTACAATACTCTTTCAATAGTAATTTAGCAGTAACAGTAAGATTTTTATGATCACTACTGCCTTGAAATTAGCTATAGGCATGCATGTTAGCAAACAGTATTTATTTACCCATGTTTATATTGGAAAACAACTGTCAATTCCTTAAAAATTTCAGGGAAAACTTAAAGCAGATATTAACAGTGAATTTTTTACAGCTTACACCAACATAGGAATAATAAATTTTTTTGTTTCTTTTTATGGTGTTTTCTTTCTTTTCTTTTTTTTTAGTGGAACCAGGGATTGAACTCAGGCCTTTGCACTTGCCAAGGAAGCGCTTATTCTACTGAGCCATCTTCCTGGCCCCAAAAAGGATATGCTTTTTTATTTTTTTGGAACTGGGGATTGAATTTAGGCCCTTGCATTTGCCAGGCAAGCGCTTATTCTACTGAGCTATCTCCCCAAATGATACAGTTCATAAATATATCTGATATATGTATATCACCAGGTAATACTAGAATGTTGATTACCCATAATAATTACCCATAGTTATTATTAAGGATTATTATTTCTCTTCCTGTGACTTATGAAAGATATCTTATCCCACCTTATTTTAAATAGGAAAGTACTTTTTCATCTAAATTCAACTGATTAGTTAACTATACACAAAATTGACACTTGTTAATATTTAAAACATGGAACTCTTCCCCCCTGTACCTCCCCCACCTCAAAAAACAGTAACTGCTAAATGTCAGTGTAAAATAGGGTTATTTGGAACTTCACCGTTTTGCGTTTTATTTCAAAAAGTAATCAGAAAATAAACCAAAAAGTACAGAGCGACTGGTTCATGTTGACAAATGGAGCACATGCTCTGCTCATGGGTTATCTTTCAGGCTTTTATTAAACTATATTTATTGTTATTAAACTATTTTTAATAAACATGCTGCTGCAGCAAGCATTATTTAACACAACAGTTCTGCCAGTTGTTTCTTTTCTCAAAACTATACATTGAGGAGAATGGATACCAATACCAAGCATTATGCTATTAAAAATAATGGACAAGAGATTAAAGAAATAAGCATATTGAGGTTAGTTTAGGCTCAGACAGCTAGAGAGGAATCACTTTAATTTTTTAAAATGTTCAGGTTAATCATACTAACAGTTCTTCTAAAGGGGCAAGAGGCAGGTTAAAGCTGGGGTTCTGCAATAACTTCTCTCTGCATTAGACATCCTCTTAATTTGTTGATCACTGAAGTGATGAAGAGATCTGGGTCTGATTGACCAACCTCTAGCTGGATTTCAGTGATATGGACAAAGGTACTAAAGTCTTTAGTATGTTAGCTTAGGTTTCAAATCTTTTCTTCATTGCCCATCCACATATTTTACCAGCAACAGTTTATGGCTTTTTTTTCCCTTTGATGTATACTGTACATGGAATTATGATATGGAGGTAATTATACAATTACCTGCTTGTACAATTCTGGTTGTAGAATGTATGGAAGGCACTGCATGGACTCCATTAAGCTTTCTTAAGAATTATGAATAGCTGCATAGAGGATGTATTAACCGAATACACTTCTGGCTTACACAATAAGAACTAAAAAGGGAAAAGGTGCATATCTTAATTATTGGACCGAAGAAAAAGAGTGATTATGAAAAAGTACTGTTTTTTCATGGGTCTAAGAAAGTCTGAGTGAAGGAAAGTTACCTATCTTTAAGTGCATAACATTCCTGACTTATCTATACTCTGTAAAATCAGTTAAATCTTTAATTAACTGCTTTCTTCATGCCCCACTAAAATTATTGAGTTGAGTCAGATAAATCACTAATGGTAGACTTGAATTTGTGGAGGAAACACCTAAAGAATTGAAAGTGCTAGAGTTATGCTTGGTATCAGACAAACAGTATTACCAGCAGGTAAATTTGATGGCTTTTTGATATTGGAGAACTTTCATGTTCTATGTGTGATCTTAAAAGAAAGAAAAGGGGAAAGCTTAAGTTGGTAGAGTTTCAATGGTGATAGATAAATTATATGTACATATAACAGCAGGGGAAGATAGCTCTACCTAACACATATTAATGACCAGGATATTATTGACTCCTAAGTCCTAGATAATTACATGTTTAATCTGTTTCATTGCTTTGAAACAGTGTAAAAAATGGTTTAAAATTTAAATAGTGTTCAGTGAAGTCTTCTCATTTCTGACTTTCCTAGAGCTAGCCACCATTACAATTTCTTAAATATCGTATAGATATTCTGAATCTTTTTACAAGTCAGTAATTTATTTAATTAACTTGTATTTTGGGCATGGGGCTCGAAATTAATATTGGCTTTAGTAGGAAAGGGTTAAAATTGAAACAATATTTAATAAATCACTCTAGAAAATTACTTTTATTTTCAATCTAGTGGATTGCTAAGCCTTTTAATTTTTCCATAAGTAGATGAAGTGTAAGTGCAAGGTGAGAGAGCACCTACTTTGGCAATTTGAAATAAATGTTAATAATACTTTTTAAGTAATGAACACCTTTAAAATGTATTCCACTTTGTGAATGTTCAAGAAATTATAGTGCCAAGTTGATATTTTCTTTTTTGTCTGGAACTAGATGGTTATTACTAAAGAAAAAGGCTAAAGTTAATATACGTTTCTCTTAAACTTTCCATTTTTCTCAAATCTTAGAGGAGAAAACCTGTTCTCTTGAGAGATCAGAGGCGCAGAGTACGTCCTGTCAATAAAGCCTGTGCCTTTAACCTCTTTAAGAGCGCATGGTTTCATTCTGCTTCTTAACTAAGCATTTCTCAGTCATCAAAACTAATTTTTTATGAAGTAGTATATTATATGATTTAAAGAAATAAAAATGTTCAGAAATGATTATAATGAAATGTACATACCCATGCTCCAAATTTTCAGATGCATCTTTATGACAGCTTACTTCTCTAGTAACTTTTGCCATTTTTAATTAGGATTTAATCTATTTCTTATAATTAATATTAGATATTATTTTTGACTTTTCATTGTGGTAGATATCATTTATTGGCAAGTCCATCTCCCTTTTGCTGTTAGACTAAAATAATGTATACTGCTATGTTTAATTCTATAAATACTTAAATCGTAGTATCTTGACACTAACAGTATTCTTAGTAGAAACAAGTTGTGTACAATGATACTTTCTTTTCAAAACAACTTTACTGAGATAGTTTCACATAACTATATAATTTTAACTGTTTAAAGTATGTGTTTTCAGTATATTTACAGAGTTGTAAAGGCTTCATCACAATCTAATAATTTTATAGCCTGTAATCCCAGAATTCAGGAAGCTGAGGCCAGAAAACCATTGTGAGTTTGAGACCAGTCTGGACTACATAGAGAGTTCAGGGCCACAGCCTAAACTGCACATGGAGAGTATCTCAAAACAAACCAACAACCAACCGCCCTAAAATAAATAAGTATATAAGTAAACTTTCTATCTAGTAGTAGTAGTAGTCATTCCTCTCCCTCAGTTCTAGGTAATCACTAATCTTGCTCCTTTATAGGTCCCTATTCTAAGCAATATATGGCATAATGTCTTAAGATTCTCCCATGTTGTAACATTTATTAGTACCTCATTCCTTTTTATTGCTGAGTAAATTTCACTGTATGGAAATAACACAATCTGTTTATGTATTTATTATTTTATGGGCATTTGAATTGTTTCTATGTTTTAGCTAGTATGGAAACTGCTGCAGTGAATATTAATAAACAATGTTTTATTGCAGACACATTTTTATATCTTCTGGGCATATACCTAGGAGTAGAATTGCTTTGTCATGTTAAGCATTTGAAGAATTACAAAACTTTCTAAAATCATAGTCACATTTACTTTTCATTTTTTGGACTTTCTAGTATTGGTATTTTCTTTTTGTTGTGTTGCTTGTAGTGATATAAGCTCAATTATCCACAAATACACAATTTTATCAAATTCCTGGGAATGTTACTCATCCCTCCTTTTTTTTTTTCCTGGAGAGTCCTTTCTCTTGAAGTCCCCATTCTATTGCTGGTGTCTGATCTGGTTGTTCTCTAGGGCTCACTGAACAGCTGTTACTCTGTGACTTCTTTTCTTTGCTGTTCATGGGTGATTATCCTATTTCCTAGATCACATATCTTTGTATCATTGAGCATTTCTTATCTAATATAATCTCATGACATTAGTCAACAGTCCCCAGAGTACTATGGTTTGTATCTGGAAAAGTTAATTCATTACGCTTTGCACATTATGTTTTCATATAGGAAAGTAACACATTTTTAAAAGGTGTCTTTGCCTTTCAGTGTGTAAGCATTGAGATATTTGGAGGTTAGTTGGTATTCCTATTATTAACAGACTGCCATACTAACATAAAGTAATGATATGAAGCATGTATAAAAATCGGAAAGAATAAAAATTAAGCAGTTATTAAGATTGTAGCTATTCAGAATTACATAAGCCACAAATGTGAGTGACACAATACACTTCAAAATTTTCTGTGTGTCATTTGAAAAGTAAAAAGGCACAGGTTAAAATAAAGTTTAATGTAATACTGTATGTCTAAAATGTTTTAGCATTTAGTCAATATAAATTTACTTTTTATTCATGTTTTTAATACTAAAAACTTTGGAATGTCCACATTTCAAGTGCTTAGTAGCTGTATTTTGCTAGTATTTACTGTATTGCACAGTGCACATTTAAATATATTCAGGGATGTTTTTTCACCCTGATACATTTTTTTTTCAAAGTAATGGAAAAGTGGTCTGTGGATGTTTTTTAAAAATACTTCAGTTTGTGTTACTGGTTTTTGTGTTTAGCTGGGTTTTCGGTTTACTTTGAATTTTCATGTCTTTAAGGAAGGTTGATTTCCCCTCAAAGAGACCTGTTTTGGGAATAATGAGGTCCCCCCCATGCGTATTTGCATAACATTTAAAATATATGTTGAGATTTTTAATGGTATGCTCATGAGATATCATTGCCATGATTGTTCTCACCATAATGAAATTTTACTGGTTTGTAGGTTGTTTTTGTCATATTCTTTTCCTTTGATTTTTAAAGATCTACTTAGCTTTCAGAATCTCAAATAGCCACTCCCAACTACTTTAGTCATCCATCCCTATCCCAAGGCATGAAATTCACTTGTATATAACTCCTCAGCATTCTGTATGGCCTTTATTATATTTTGCCTTATGCTGTAGTTTATTTTTCCTTAGGAGACTGTAAAGTTCCAGTTGGTATGTTTTAGTCCTCTTTATATTTCCTGCAACATGGTACATGGAGCTTTCAGTATTTACTTAATATATATTTGAGTTGCAAGCAGTTGGCCACAGTGCCATGGTATATATCATAGTAGCAGGGAAGAAGTCCTTGGTGTCTCTGGGAACATTTAAGTTTTAGTACAAAAACATAATTTATAATATTAAGCCAAAACTTCTGTTTGAACATGAAGGAATAATAGCAGAGGAAAATACAGAGACACAGAAACTTCTCTTATATTATATGTGCTTAGCACTGAGTGGCTGTGAACTTCCAGGTGGCTGAATGAATGAAAGAACTCAGGTTACAGTAACCTCAAGCCTACCAAGATTTTCTTTGGAGTTTGTAGCAGTAGAAAATAGAATACAGATTAAGAACAATGGAATCTAACAAATCAAAGACAGATTCTTTTCAGATTCTTAGTGCAAAAAAGTAGAGATATAATAAACAGTATTTAGATATGAACAGTTCAGCATGGTTGTATTTAGATGTGTAATTGTTTTATGAGGAAGTTACAAAACTGATTTTTGTAAAACCTCTTTTTTGGTCCATAAGGTAATATTTCTTTACATAGTAGTGCATATTAGTATATCAGTTGTAAAGCAGTGATGGTGAACTTTTTAGAGCTTTCAGTCATACAGACAGTCTGTTGCAGCTCATGTGCCATAGTTTACCACTTTTTTCCAAAGAGTGACAAATAACTAACAGCTTAAGTTTGGTTACTAAATAATGTAGCTTCTTGTTTTTGCCTCTATGATTATGTACGTTGTGAGGTTATCTAGCCTAAGGTACAATTTTTAGACATGGAATAGATTTTGTTTTCTCTATAAGTAGCTATGCCTTTTTTTTTTTAATAAAAAAAGTTTTTACTTAGAAGCGTTCAAAATGCCAACAAAACAGTTGCATTTTTTTTTTTGCAATTACAGAGTGGTATTCAGTTAACAGGACAACAGTTATTTTGTATAAGCTGCATCAGAGACAGCTGAAAATGAAAAACTACCATCCCCATAAATAACTAATTTGTGCCGCGCACCAACAAGAACCTGCTTTAAATTTCTATGCCAATTAACAACTCCCATACTGTGGCAGGCAAGGTTAGTGGCTATTGAAAATACCACCAGGATAAGGCTGTCTAAGGACACGTTTGGCAGTGGATTAACTATACAAAAAAAGACATTGTGCATTCCAAAAACAAATCTTAAACAGCCTTACATTTCAATTTTTTTTTTCTTTAAAAGGAGTGAGTTGTGTACAGGGGGTTAAATGCTTTATAGACAAGAAAAACTGCACTAGAACTAACTTATTCGTCATCATCCTCTTCTTCATCTTTCTCATCTTCATTTGCTTCCTCCTCTTCATCTTCCTCTTCCTCATTCTCCTCCTCTTCCTTCTTTTTCTTGCTTTTTTTTTTAGCCTTGATGACTCCCTTTTTCCCTGCATCAGGTTTTCCTTTAGCCTGGTAGGCAGCCATGTCGTTTTCATACTTTTCCTTCAGCTTAGCAGCCTTCTTCTTGTATGCCTGCTTGTTATCTGCTACAGTATTATTCCACATTTCTCCCAGTTTCTTTGCGACATCACCAAAGGAGAGGGCAGGTTGTTCTTTGATTTTTGGACAATACTGAGAAGAAGAAGGCCAAAGGAGGCCTCTTGGGTGCTTTGGGATCCTTGAACTTCTTTTTTGTTTCTCCTTTAGGAGGAATATAAGTTTTTATTTCTCATTGATAATGAGCCTTGTCTGCTTTTGACATATCTTCAAAATTTCCTTTTTCTTTAGCAGATGTACTTCTCTGAGCACTTCTTAGAAAACTCTGGGAAGTTAACGGCTCCTCTCAGCAAGTTTGCATAAAGAATGCATATGGTGACATCTTGCCTCCCGGCTTCTTAGTATCTCTTTTGTCCATGTTTAATTGTTTTCCTCAGTGAGGTACAGAGTCACCCAGTGCCCATCTGGCTATCACTTGCTCTGGCACTGTCTCTATGGAGCTCAATGTACCGCCATAGCTGTGAGAATGGGAGCCAGATGCCTGCTATGCCTTTCTTGAACCAAGAAGAATTATTAAAGAACAAGGTACATTTCTGTTTAAATTCAGAAGGAATAACTTTTTGGACTTTTGAGAGCTTAAAAAAGAATAACTATGTACTTTGAAAGGAGAGAGGAACTGTTTTAATATTAATTTCTGCTCCAATGCAGAGCAGTCACTGTTCTGTTAAAATTAATCAGGTTGTCTGTTAAGCAGTGGCTATGAGAGATGGATTAAAAACTAGAGTTGAAATCTGTATTACAAGATTAGTTTTGATCCAGAGTTCATTATCTTTGCCTGAAGAAACTGAGGCTTATGGAGGTTAGGTAACTTTTGCCAAGCTTTTATACTCAGCAAGTGGCAGAGCCTGAATTCCAACCCAGGTGATTCAGTGTGACAGCCTTACCATATTACTCACTAACAGTATGTTAATGAAGTCTTGCTATCTTTGGTAACCTGAAAGTACCAATTTTGAGCTTGAACAATACATACTAGCCTGACTCAAGGCAAAAATAGAAATAGTACACTTCATCTGCTTCCATCCTTATTTATTATGGTCACTGGTCTCACTATTTAACACATAACACATTTTTTTTACATTAGAAATATGAAACTGTCAGTAGTCATACATTTGTTTTAGATGTTTCTTTTTAGAAGATTTTAATAGGGTATTTTTTTTTGTTTGGTGGTAATGCTAAGGGTGGAACACAGGTCTTTGTGTGCATGCTGAACAAAGCATAACCTCAACCCTATAGTTTTTTTTTACTTTATTTATTTAGTACAGGCTCTTACTATACAGATTGGACTTGTAGTGATCCTCCTGTTTACAGCCTCCCAAGTGCTGGGATTACAGGCACGTGCCACCATGCCCAGTCTCAATCACAGTCTCACCTTGATTCAGGTGCAGGGACAGCATGCCGTGTCGGATATTTAACCCTGGTCCCTGCATCTGCCTAAGCAGGTGCTTTAATCTGTTGTGTATTTGATCAGCCCAGCCCTATAGTTTTTGAATATAGTTAAATATGTATAGAAAATGTTGCTTAATAGTTCTTGCCTTGGATAAAGTTTTTGTGAACTTTCCTTAGTTGAGTGTTCTGTCAAGTTACAGTAAAAAATCTTTTAATGATAGAAAAATTCATGTATAGTATACTTGCTTCCATCCTATCATACCTTTTGTCTGTTGATGAGAGGCCAGAAACACACTTTAAATGTGATGATGGACTTATTTCATACATTTCTAACAAATAAAAATGTTTATATGAATTCTCCTTTTTTCCCTTCTGTATAACTGGAAGACTTGTTGACAGATCTATTCTCTCCTAATTTAACAGTAATAAAAAGTTTTTCATGCAGTTAGTTTTTTTCCCAACACTTAAAAGAGTATGTCTGTATATGTTAGTGCGTGTCTGTATTGTAGCAGTCTAGGAGACTGAAGGAAGAGGATTACAGGTTTGAGTTCAGCCTGGGCAACCCAGTGATTTATTGAGACTTGTCTCATCACAGAAAAAGGAGTGGAATGTTGCTCATCTGAAGGCCCTGGGTTTAACAACCCCCCATTAAGCTGGGGAGATAGCTCAGTGGCTGAAGCACCTGTCTGGCAAGTTCAAGGTTTAGTTCCGTCACCTCTGTGGAATACTCAGATATGTTGAAGGCACTTATTTGCCAGCTACACTACACAGAATGAGGGTGGGAATGAGATAAAAATAAAAGAATTATAGAATCTGGGCCTATATTGAAGTCTTTTTTTTTTTTTTTTTTTTTTTTTGCGGGGTGGAACTGGGGATTGAACTCAGGCCCTTGAGCTTGCCAGGAAAATTCTACTGAGCCATGTCTCCGGCCCCTGTTAAAGTCTTTGGATTAGTGTTTTGCATAGCATTTTTTCTGAATCCTGTTATGATAAAAGTAAATAGAGTATTTAGTGGCCAAAGAAGTTTAAGATATGCTGTCTATACAGCATTTCTTAAAGGTCTGGTATTCTTTGGATCATATTTGAGAATTTCTGTGTTTGATGTATTGGAACCTAACTTGAGTAGGGAAGGAAGCCAGTATTTTTTATAAGTATTATTTTCACAGGGCTGAGGCAGTACTTTCATTTTACAGACTAGAGCCTGATGCCCTGCTGGAGAATAAAAAGACATGAAACTAGCAATGTAGCAGAACTAGGGATGGGTGCTTAATCCCTGTGACTCATAGGGTTTTGTTCTTTTGACCTTAATGTACCAGTTTGAGATCATACTTAACTGTTTCCATTGCTCTTACTCCTTAGAAACAGTAGTTGGGAAAGGATAGTAAATTCATCATCTCACAGGCCATACTATACTCATAAGTGAATATTTTAGATAGCACTGTAAAGTAAAATGCTTTTTGAGTGACATCCTTAGGGATCTATAGCTTTTCTTCTGATTTTGATATTATAAGACCATTTTGGCTCCCTCTGATTAGGTGTTGTAGTAGTTAGAATAGATACTAGCTATAGCTTCAGTTTCCTTATCTGGAGCTCTATTATGGTAAATAACAGTTGTCTTTCTTTGTGATTGATCCTAAAAGGAAGTGCTGTTTTTACATAGCAAATTACCTAGTGTTTGGCACATAGTAAACTTAACTGCCGTAATAACAACAACAATAAGGCTGAGGCATGCTTGTTACTTTTTTAAAAGCTGATGTATGAGGTAGTTACAAAGAAAACTTGCACATTTCTTCTGTATTTAAGATAAAATCTTTTTCTGAAGTACTGGAAATTCCATCTTGAATACATTTTATAGGACATTAAGAAAAGTTACAATTCATACTAGTGATCTAGCGCTCTTGTTAAGTACTAGTTGTAATCAGCAGATTTTGGCCTACTAGGTGCCTTTAACATTTTTCTTTTTTAATGTGAGATGTGTGTTTTAAGGAGAGTAGATATTTGTATGGTCTCCTTAGTCTTCTAGACTACATTTTTAAAGAAAGCAGTATGCAGTCACAGCTTAGTCATTAACTATAAAGCATTAAATATTTAATTGAGATGTTTGTATATGGTAGGCACACCGACTTAGATATCTATAGTCTTATTCAGTACTTGGTGGAGATGTTCAAAATATTTGGGTAGCTGTTTAGCAACATTCAGAAATACTAAGGGTATTAATTATGCATTGAGTTAAACAGTGTAATAATTTCCTTTCTTTTTGTATTCCTTTCTAATTTTGAGATCCTTTCTAATTTGGGGAAAGCGTGGGAGAGAAGCCTTTTTCGTTTAGAATTTTTTATTTTTTTTCTTTTTATTTCTTGCTTTCAAATAGGCAAGATCTTTGGAAGCTGTAGTAATATTAGAAAGTTTTCACAGCTTGAGGGTAATGATTTTCATGGGAAACTTTTTCTCTTGTAGTAAAGTACTCTTCCTTCCCAGAATATTATTAAAGGAGCAGCTACCAGCTTTGCCATTAACTGGGGTGAAGAAAGGAAGAATGAATCATAGGTTTTTTCCTTCTTCTCTGTCTCATTATGTTTCCTTTTCCTCTTGACTATCTAGGTACTGAATTTGGCTTTCAGTAGAATGAAGTAATTTTCATTAAATTCTCTTTGTAGGTCTTGTACTGTCAAACAGATGGTGAGAGTTCTTTTCACTTGAGGGTGTTTATTTTTAAATTCCTTCTGATTTATTAAGAACTTTTTAATCATATAAAAGTGATAGAAAAATGTAATGAACCACCATGTATTATTACCTCTTTGTGTAATTAGTTATACATGTCTTATTTATGCTATCCTCACCACTGATCCCCACTTTATTTGTTGTATTGTTTTGGTACTGGGAAGTGAGCCCAGCCTTGGGCCTTTGCACTGAGCTACATTGTCAGCTTTCTGTATTTTAAAATTTTGAGATGGGGTCTTACTAGGTTTCCAAATTCCCTGTAGTGCCTCCTTTTGATAACTCCTGTCTCAGCCTCCTGCAGTGTTGAGATCTTAAGTGTACCCATCCCAGCCTGCAAGCTAGTTTTATTATTGTTATTATTATTTTTTCCATTTTTGTGTATTTGGTATAGGGTCTTGCTACATAGCTCAGACTTGTAGTGATCCTGTTTTCAGCTTCCCCAGCGCTGGGGATTACAGGTGTGCACCACCACGCCTGGACTCCTTTATTGGCTCAGCACTGTCCAGGGGTGGGGTGGGGTGGGGTGGGGCCAGTGCTGCTTGAGGGACCTGGGATTGAACTGTGGTTCCTGCTCTTGCCAAAGCAGGTGCTTAGTCTGCTGAGCTATCTCTCTGACCCTATGCCAGCCATTTTGAAAATAAATGAGACCATACGGTTTTTTTCCAGCAAATGTATTATATATTACTAAAGGAAAATGCTTAAAACAAGTATAAGTTAAGGTACTGTGATTCCATCCTTTAAAAAACCTTAACATTAACAGACATAGTCTGTTCATATTTACTTTGTATCTTTTTCTCTTAACAAAATTGATTTGCTTGAATTACGATCTAAAACAGTCTGTACATTGCATTTAGTTGCTATTTTAAAAGCTATTTTCAATTGCTAATAGCTTTTCTTTCCCCGTTTTCCTTGACATTTATTTATTGAAGAAATCCGACAGTGTGTTCTTTGAAATTTCCTACATTCTGGATTTTGCTAATTTTATCTCAGTGGTCATGTAATATATACCTCTTTCCTGCAAAGCTTCCCTTCCATCCCCTTTCTAGTTGGATCACTTAGGTGATATTTTGTTTTTCCTATTGCATAAACAGTGTGGTACACAATGTTGAATTACCACTATTTTTGTGATGTTTGGTGACTAGACTTATTCTTACTAGCCTGTGTACTCAATATTACTAAGTTCCCTTTCATGTAATGGTCTTAGCAGTCATTGATAGCCACTATCTATATGAAGGTTTTTGGCAAACTACAGTCAACTGGCCAAATGTGATCCACTCCTTGTTTTGGAAATGGAGTTTTATTAAAATGTTGCCACACTTGTTTCTGTACGTATTATCTGTGACTTCTTTTGTGATACACTGGCATTGTGAGTAGCAAAGGCAAACTGTGCAGCTTAGAAAGCCAAAAATATTTACTCCCTGGCTTTTTATAGAAAAATTTGTTGACCTCAGTGTAGATACACTGGCATTGTGAGTAGCAAAGACAAGCTGTGCAGCTTAGAAAGCCAAAAATATTTACTCCCTGGCTTTTTATAGAAAAATTTGTTGACCTCAGTGTAGATCATTCTTTTATTAGATGTTGTAACTGGTGATATTCTCTCATTCCTTTTACATTTACAGTAGTAGGTGGTGTTCTTCTGTAAATTACTTTACCTCATGAATTATATGACTAACCTAAGGAAAAACAATAAACACATGATTTGTTAACTAATATTTGATAGGTAGTTTTTTAAAGTATCTGTATGAGCTCTTGGTTTTGAACATATTAGCTGTTTTAATCAATTATAGTTACTCTTTTTAATTCAATCATTATTTCATTAGAGTGACTCCATGTTGCTCTTCTGCCTTTCTTTGTAGTCTCAGCAGTCTTCAGTAAGTAGTTCAGTTTTCTTGAATGGCAAAATATTCTGGGCTCATCTTATGTATCACCTGGCTCAGATTTAGAACATTCTACATTTGCGTAAAATATTTGCCTTAGATCTGGAATCAGTTATTTTTCTAAGGAGTTCAATTCCTTTCAGCAAGAAATAATAGAGACCTAGGTATTTGTTACTGAAAAAAAAAATTAACATCTCCTTTAGTGCAGAGATGTTTTTTTACTGTGGGTGCCTGCTTCGCAAGCACATGGACCCAGGTTTGATCCCTGGTATACTGCATACTGCAGGCCATGCCGGTTCCTCACCCAGCTGGCCCCCAAAACCGGGTATGGTGGCACACACTTGTAATTCCAGGGTTGGGAAGGCTGAGACAGAGGTTACTACGAATTTGAGCTACATAGCGAGACCCTGTACCAAATAAATTAAAGATTAAAAAAATAAAAAATAAAAGAATATGCAATTCAATGGCATTAAGTACTCTCGTGGTACATATTCCTCACTGCTATCTAGTTTCAGAACTTTTCCATGCCTCAGAAGAGAGCACTATATTCATCAAACAGTCATTCACTATTTTTCCCTTGTCACAGATTTAGCTGTTAATCTACTTTGCATTTTTAATGGATTTGCTTGTTTTAGACATCTCATATGAATGGATTCATGTATTACGTGATCTTTTGTGTTTGGCTTCCTTAACATTTTCATAGTTCATTATTACATAACAGTGCATTATTTTTTATTATTGGCTAATACTCCATTGTGCATGTGAATATGTGTATAGACATTTAAAAATACTGTATTTGCATGCTTAGTTTTATTCCTTTGATCTATAGAGCTATCTTTATGGCAGGCTATCATTCTGTGGCAAATGCTGCAGTATCTTGGTTACCTTAGCTTTGTGATTGAACTTGAAATCAACAAGTTTAATATGATGCCAGGCATTGGACCCCAGGGCTTGTGCTTTCTCGGCAAGCTTTACAACCTTTGAGCCATGTCCCTTATCCTGGTATTTACTTAAAAATGAAAATGTATTATGTCTAATATGTCCAAGTCTGAGTTTATTTCAGGATTAAGGGGAGAAATTTCCCTTAAACATTTTAAACCTTTAAATTTATGGGCTTTTTATGCTTAAAATCTGAGAGTACAGAATAATTCATTGTGCTTATATATCTTAGCCTTGCTGTTTGAATTATTGTAGCAAGTAGTTGTCAAGACAACTTAAAATAGTTTTGCATGCCTGTATTCCCAGGGCTGGGGAAGCTGAATACAGGAGGATCACTTGGAGTCTGAGCTGTGTAGTGAGACCCTGTACCAAATACATAAAAAAATAAAATTCTTTGCAACTAATATAAATTCTGGCAGGGATGATAGTCAAATTGATGTCTTAAAATCATTTGAAAAGAGTCCTCTTTGTAAGTTAAGCTACTTACTAGACAATTTAGGTTATTTTTTTTTTTTTTTTAATTTTTTAGGAGTAACTTTAAATTTGAATTTTTGTTTATAATTGTGTAAAATATTTACATGGCTACCAGACCAACACTGCAATATGAGATGATGTCAGAAAAGTCTACTGTTAGCCTTGCCATCTAGTAACCATATTTACTTGGTTTTGATTACTTAAAAAGAATACTAAACTCATATTCTCTCTTCTTTATATGTATCTTGTATTTTATTTTTTTAAACAGAAATCCTGGTGGTAAGTCATAGTAGTATATAGAACTCTGTCATACTGTTTCATATACTTAGTAGCACTCTGACTTTTTTTTTAAATCAAGCAGTTCCATATTGATGGATATTAGAATACCACATAAAACTTTGATTGGATCAAATGCTTGATTCTTCCTCTGGTACTGAAACTTCAAAATGTTTTATTTTTATCATGAAGACATTTTACCAAAGATACTGGTACTCAGAACAGTATAGATATATATCCAATAAAATGTTTAAATTTCTTTTCATTTTCCCATGGAATCACTTTTCCTGTTTCTGTCCTGAAAAATTACCACTAGTAGGTTATTTCAAAATATTTTTCTGGCTGTGTCCATTTTCTACATTACAGATATTTTAAAACAAAATTATAGTATTTTGCAATTTGATTATGTAACATCTGTTGAGTAGTATAAAAAGATTATGGAATGCAAGTAAAACAAAATAATTTTGAGACCTTTTGTCATGAAAATATGTGTGTGTGTATGTTTGCTAAATTTTCTGTATTGTAAAGTTTGCTCTAAAACTCATAGTGATAGTTATACTTCTTATTTTCTCTGTATAGTCAGACTTATTATTTGGAAAGAAATTGAGAAATTGTTTTAATGATCTACTGTGACTTAATACTAAAAGTAAGCTAGATAAAAGTCAGTAAATAAGGATTCTTATTTGCTACCAATACTTGACTTTTTTTTTTTTGTATTTTAGGGAAGGGTCTATAGGGGATACTATCTTGTTCATCACCAGGTCCCTAGTACCTAGGACAGCGACAGACTCCCCGTTCTTTCTGTTTTGTGTTTTGCTGTGCAAATTGTAACTGAAACATACTGTATGAAATACTCTGTGATTATTTTGGTCAATGTTTTATGGCCTTTTTTTTTTTTTTTACACACTAGTATATAACTTATGAATTACATAATTAGGTAATTTTGAAGACTAGTTGGAATGTTTTAGTTTTCTTTCAACTTGAGCATTGGTATCTAATTTCTAAATATTAGTTGATAATATTAAATTGAGGGTTATGATGCAGTGAGAGTATATAACTCCCTGTAGGACCATGAAGTGAACATGTTTTTATAGAATGCCACTGTATAATGTCCATTGTGTGATTATTCTGGTGATGAATGTTAGAATCGTTTAGTGTGGTTTTGACAAGTAATTTACATAAGGAATAAAGTGGTCAGCTGTGAAAGAAATTTCAGTTTAGTATAATTAAGGAAAACCAGTTTAACACTCTGAGTCAAATTGTCAAGGACTAGAATTTTAATCATTTTGTGGAAGAGTTGTTGGAAGTATATGTTGTCTAAGTAGAATAAATGTGGATATTTTTCCTGGAGAGCAATGTGGCAGTTTCAGAAGTTTGACTTCTGGGGCTTCATTTTAAAGAAAACAATTAAAGATATGCACACAAACTTAGATATACTTGTAAAATTATAGAAAATTTACTTCTAGGAACAATATATTAGTACTTAAAAGCCTACGTTCTCTGTGCCAAAAGTTACATTTGCTTAATTCTCTCAACAATCTTATATTTATATTGTAGGATGACAAGTGATAATGTAGAATGTTTAGCATGGAAATAAATTCAGAGTGGTGAATGAAAATAGCACATTTCAAAGGAAACTTTCTTATTTTAAGTAATGTCCTTAGATTTTGCAAAAGGATTGAATTTCAGGAATCCTATAAACAGTAATTCTCTAAGTAGCTTTAAAATAGTATTCTTTAGTAACAGTTTAAATGTACCAGGAACTCTTGTTGAGGACATAAAATCACAAATTAGAATAAAGCTTATTTGTAGTTTTTTATTTTAGTAGTATTGTTTTGATGATAAAAATGTTAGACCTCTAAAGATTGGAAAACTGACAATAACAAAATGACAGTCATTTGGTCCATGTTGTCTTCCCTGAGGAAAAGCATTTCCAGATGTGAATGAATGGGATTGCTACATGTTACATTTTTAAGATATTATAATCAGCCGTTTGCCATCTCCAGTAAGAAATCAGTTAACTTTTTAATTTTTTTTTTTTTTATGAGGTACTAAAGATTGAATGGAGGGTGTAGGAGATGCTTCCAGGTCTTCGTCTTGGTCCAAGAAGCCAGTATTTGTAATCCCAAAGTTATATTATTGGAATTCCATCATGTTGATTCCGTCTATCACTTTCTGTGCAACCCACGGAGTAAATAAAGACACCAAATTATATTTTCAGTCATTGGGGAGTCGAGGGGCTCTAAGTCCAGAAGATGGCTTTCTGGAACCAAGAGCGTGACCCAGGTCCTCACCCAGTTTTTATTCAGTGGGGGAGTGGCTTGAGGAGGAATGACCAAGGATTGTGGGAAGTAGGTGACCCTGTGAGCTGAGCTAGGTGGGTGGCCTACATTTACCTCTTCCATTTATAGAGAGAATAAGCAGAGAGAGTAATCTGCATTATACTATTATGCCATTGAGGTACATTTAATGTTTTGGGTGCCCTGGTGCTCTTCAGTTTGTTTTTTTTTTTTTTTTTGGTGGAACCAGGGATTGAACTCAGGCCCTTACGCTTGCCAGGGAAGTGCTTATTCTACTGAGCCACCTCCCAAGCCCCCTCTTCAGCTTTGATGTAGTCTTTCAAGCCCCAGTAAGTTATAACCTCTATCTCCAGGCTCGATCCCAGCTGGTGGTGGTGGAGCATTAGCTCTTAGCCTGTCTCCACCTGGCTCACATTAAAGAGCAGCAGGTTTTCCAGGGAAACACTCGTGCCACTTTCAAAGACTATCACCAGCATCTCAGCTAGACCAATACACAGTGCGTAAGGCCAACTGAAGGATAAACAGAAGTCCTAACCAGCTCTGTACATAACAATATGAGGAAATAGGGTCAGGCTTAGTCAAAATGGAGACAGTCTCTTCTTTCAAGGAGAGTTGCTCAGGTGGTCCTTCACCTGAGAGTCTTTCCACTGAGTTGCTTCTTTAGATCTTTGTATTTTTTATTTTGAAACAGAGTCTCATTGAATTGCTAAGGTACACACACTGCACTTGAGCTTGTTTTTCTTATGCATCAGCTTCCCAAGTTGCTGGGATTACAGGTGTGTCCCACTATATTCAGCTTGGTTACCATATTATTTCACCTTTTTAAAATAGTTCTACACTTGTGTGTTGCTCCTCTTTTCAAGAAGTGACTGATCTAGAGCTAACATATTTGCTAGTTTTATAGTTTTAAGAGTTAAATTTTTTTTCTTAAGTCCTCTTTTCCTCTGTATTTACGCTCTCCTTTCTTTAAAATTTAAGCTGTATGAGTACAGGGTTTTTATTTCTTTGTTCATTGTGTGTCCCAAGTTAAAAATGGTGCCTGGCATGTAATAGGATTTCAGCAAATATATGTATATTTTTAAAATAATGAATGAAATGAATAGTAGGCCCTTGACATTTTATAGATGATTGGATTTTTTGTTTGATTGGTAAAGGTGAAGTTTAAGTGCTTATAGAAGACTAGGGTTCCATGGTTGTTTTGTAGAGTGCCTGTTTCATTGTACAAGTCTGGTAGTAAAATTACAGGCTACTTATTAAATATTTTTAAATGAATAGTGAAAAAGAGTGAGAAAAAGTGGGTTGGGCTGCAAGTTTTTTATCTAATAGATGTTTTTGATAGAAGTGTTGGACTAAGATTTCAGAGCTCTCACCATTTTGCTGTCTTGCTCATTTACCGATTTTATGATTCAACCCAGGACTTTTTGTTTGGAAGTGTGAAAATAGGGTGTGAGAAAATGCGTTGTATAAAATTTGCTTCAGGGTTGCTTTCTTGGAAACAAAATTTGTTGAATGTTAATTGACACCACAACTTTGTATGAAGTCTTTTAGACTTGAGTAATACTCAGTAGAGAGACAGTGCGAGGTATCCCAAGGCTTCTTTCTCCGTTTATTGTTACAACACTATATGCTAGATATTTCTTTTTAGACTTGTACAGATACAGAGGTCAAGTAGGGAGTTTAAGTAATGAAGAGAAAGTAAAAGGTGTCTGTTCTACAGTGGTGCTTCTAGGTGGAGTTTTCCCAAAAGGCAGAGAAATTTATATTTTTGGATATTTTTGCTTTGATTTTATTTAAATTGAAAGTGAATGTAAGCCATTAACTACGAATACATTTGATTAGTATAATTTTAATATCAATTTGCTAATGAGCCAGTTTGCTCCTTTTTTCTTAAATTTTTAAAAATCATTTATTTATTTGACACAGGATCTTACTATACAGCTTGGACTCATAGGGATCTTCCTGTCTCAGCCTCTCCAGCATTGGGATTACAGGTGTGTGCCACCACACCTGGTTCTGGTGGCCTTCAAGGCATGCAGTACTGGTTCTGGGAATCAAACCCTGGGTCCTTCATTTTGCTACACAGGCACTTAGACCTAGAGCACTGAGCTATCTCCCTGGCCCATAAGATTTTTTTTGTTTTTTAAATTTTATTTAGTACAGGGTCTGCAGGGTCTCACTACACAGATCAGACTCCTAGTGATTCTCCTGTTTTCAGCCTCCAACATGCTGGGATTACAGGCATGTGCCACCACTCCCAGTCTCAGACACTCTCAGCTCAAACACTGGTACCTAAGATTAAATCACGTTTCTTTAATGTAATGACAACGTCCATTAAGTTTTTGTGACTGTGTGTGTGTGTGTGTGTGTGTGTGTGTGTGTCTGTATTTTTCTGGAGTGTTTGTATTCTTTTATCCTTTATCTGTAGATAATATAAAATGTACCAAATTTTTATGTACTGAGTTTGAAAGTATTGCCCAAATATTTACTGTCTAAATTGAATCTCTGGCTTTTGAATTGCAGTATTTGAAAATTTTATTAAAATTTATTTTAAAAAGTACTATTGTAGGAAAGAAAATGGTAAAAGGCAATTGGGATGAAGAGAGAAATTCTGGTTAATTCATTGATGTTTAAGTGCTATTCAAGATAATACTGTTTAGTGGGGGTTTTTTTGTTGTTGTTTTTGTGTTTCGTGCAAGGTCTCACCATATAGCTTGAACTTGTAGTAATCCTGTTGTCAGCCTCCCCAGTGCTAATATTACAGGCATGTGCCATGGTGCCTGGACTCCATTGCTGGCTCAGCATGCCCTAGGGCAGGGCTGGCATGATATGTGGTCCCTGCAGTTGCCTAAGCAGGTGGTTAGTCTGCTGATCTATCTCACCAGCCCTCAAGATTGCCTTCTAAAGAGTTACAATTTATGCTTCAGTAGTAATTTATATGGACACCTGTTTCCATCCATTCTTAGTTTATAACATAATTTTAAAACATTGTATTGGTTTAGTAGTAATTTGCATTGCTTTGTTCACCATAAGTTTGGGTGTTAGTTTTCTATCTGTATATTTTTGGCCTGTAGAATATTATACTTGTTTTATGGCTTCATTCTTGTTTGGGAGGTATTTTATCTTTTTCTTAGTGAAATGGGAATTCTTTCTGAATGCTGTGAACCTATTGTATCTTGTGAATGTTTTCCCTTCAAATTGTTTTTTTTTTTTTTTTGCACTTATTTTTGCATATATAGACATTTGAAATACTTATTTTAATGTTTCCCAGCCCACTGTTGTTCTCAAAGAAGTTTGCTCCTTGCAAAAAATGCATAAATTAAATTTTTATTTTCAAGAAGCAAATTGCACTAGTCAAGAGTATAGACATTTTAAAAGCTAGATTTGAAATACTGTATTTACTAATAACATTTTGCTTTCAGGACCCTTTTACTTTTAACAACTGTTGAGGATTTAAGGAACTTTTGTGTGCTATATCTGTAGATATTTGCTGTGTTCAAAGTTAAAACTAAAGAATTTAGAAAATAATCAGTAAGAAACACTTGTTTTACTCTTCTCATTTTATTCAAAAATGAGAGAAGTATAAAAGACATATAGTTAAAATATGGATGTCATCTAAAACCGCAGGTTCACCAAGAGGTGATAGAGGCAGTCCTATGTTTCAGAAGATTAATTATAGTTAGCAGAGACGGAATGAAGTGTTTTTCAGAGAAATGTATCTCAAGAAAATGCTAACTGTGAAGTAGATAGCTGTGCAACCTTCAATTTTCTAGGTCCTATGCAGGCTACCACTAAAGAAAGCCCTTTTCTGGGGAGCATAGTGTAGTCTTTGCAGAGGGATGGAATCTCCTGCAGCTCCTCCTTGGGCAAGAGTATCACTGCATAGTACATCACCTCCAGCAGGAAAGACTATGGGACACACATCTGTTCGCATCCATCTCTAGTCAGTCTGCCCTTGTAGTGTGTGGTCCACAGCAATGATTTTGAACACATGGTGAGAAAGCTGAAGTGGGGAGGGGACTACACATCATACTGTAGGGTGGCAGAGGTCTTGCAGACTCCTAGGCCACAGTCTGTAGGCAGAGGTTGCAGCTCTGGACCTGGCCAGAATGTGCTGTAGGGGCAGTGTGTGCTGGAATTCAGAGCTAGAACTACAGACTGAGTAAGGCACAGAGCATGTAGAACACTTAAGCAGCTGGATCACTCAAAAGCCATTACAACAAAGAGATAAATCCAGGGCTCTCACTGATGTATTTTAAGCCTTTCAGATTGGTGCTTATATTGCACAGGGACACTAGTATTAACCCTTTGAGTTTGGTGAACTGCTCTGGCTTCACTTCTTCTGCTGCATTATGGTGTCCTAAAGCACCCAACTGGAATTGACCTGGAACTCACAGTGACAGACAATGACAGCAGCATTTATTACAGTTCCAGCCAAAGCAAAAACAAACTGATTCTGATCAGAATCAAACTCCTTGACATCCCCATTCAGTGACTTCTACATTGTTTGGCCAGTGATATAGAACAACTTCAAAGCTTTATCTCCTCCCAACATGGCTTTGACAGTCTCCTTGCTGCTAAGGACCCCTCATCGCAGGGTGCAGGCAATGCTTCCATTTCTGTACAGTATTCTGCCGGCTGCAAGAGTTGCTGTTTCACTTCATTGAGCTGCTGCCAAAGAGCCAGTTTCTCTTCAGGGTCAGGGTAGGTGGAGATGACTGAGTCCATCATCTTCTTTTCCCTTCCACTGTTGGCCTACAAGATTTTCAAACAGGGTTTGAAATGCTCATAGTCCAGTATTAGCTGCTCCAATTCTTGTTCTTTTGTTTCCAGGTTTTTTTCCTCAAGTCTTTAACTTCTGGAAGCTTTCCAGGTCCTCTCCACTTCTATGTAAGAAGTCCCTTATCTACATTACTTCAGCTGTCTGCTGGTCCAGTCTTTCATTTTCACTCTTAGTAGATCCTTCTTTAGTTCTCATAGGACAGTAGGCCTCTGTCGTGCTGCCCACCTCTCCCATGGCTGTGGCATTGGCTAAGAAACAGTTTTTAATGTAATCTAATTTCACAAAATAGGAATTCATTGGAATTTTACTTTAAACTTTTTTGGTTTAACAGAAGCTGAATTCTGTGCTGCTATATTTAGTCTGAATTATGTAGCTTTTGGAAAATTATTGTATTTGTACAAGAACAAGTATGAAAAAGGCAAATGATATTGTTATGGCAAATAATTTTGGAGCCAGGCACGGTGGTACCTGTTTGTAATTCCAACACTTTAAAATACAGCTTTAGCAAGGGCAGGGACCAGGATTTGATCAGTACTGTGTGCCATGCTGGAGGGCGGGTGTGGGTACACATCTGTAATTTCAGGAGACACTGAAAACAGGAGGATTGAGTCCCAGCTTTAGTCCCAGCTTCGTTGTGAGACCCTGTGCCACCTTTAAAAAAAAAAGATACAGAGAGTAGAATAGCAAGTTTGAGTTCAGCCTACTCAATTTAGTGAGACCCTATCTTAAAAGAAAAAAAAAAAAAGGTGGCAATATTCTGGAGATTTGGCTTAGTTTCAGCACTTTAGATTCAATCCATAGTACCACAAAAAGAAGGAAAAAAAAATGGTTTAGGTCTGTTGGCACCATGAATGGGTACAAAGACTCTTTTTTTTTAAAAAATGTATTTATTACAGGATCTCATTATGCACCTCTGACTCAGAGTGATCCTCCTGTTTTCACCCTCTCCAGTGCTGGAATTACAGGGGTACACCATCACACCCAGGCCCAGGAGATGGGCCCTGCATGGCATGTGGTGCCCAGGATTGAACCCTCATCCCTGGGCTTGCCTAAGAAGGCACATAGTCCACTGAACTATCTCGCTGGCCCTAAAGATTCTTGCACTAAATTTTGAGAACTATTGATATAAATAATGACTTACATAGTTCTCTCCTGTATTTTCTTTCTATGGCTGAAATAAAACTGGAATGAATTGTAGTTTAAATTTTCTGATCTGTACATCTCCACCTTTATTGAGAGGTCCTTTTTAATACAAATCATTGAAGGAATGACTAAACAGGGAATCTGCCCACTGACAGATTTCCAAGTTGTTATTGGGTAAATTAACTGTTCATTGAAGGCGATAGTAGTCTTAACAGTCTTTGTTCAATGTTGTATCTCTATTTTCATGTATTTTCTTATGAACATTCTCTCAACCTTAACTCAATTGCAATAAGATATATACTAAGAACTTAAATATTTTTGAAGTCATGTTGATTGTGCATTTTGTTCTAAAAAGTAATAGTTCCCTTCCCAATTATGGAAATGATGCATGATCACTGTAGGACATTTAAGATGTACTTTGAACATGCAGAATACTGCCAAAGTAGTTATTACTATACTATGTTGGAAGTTATTTTGATACTGAAAAATGCTAGGAAGTTGAAACTCAGATTCTTCCACTGTAAATAAGTTTTATATCTTTTGTCACATAACTTCCTAAAGATCCCTTATTCGGGCTGGGGAGATGGCTCAGTGGAATAAGCACTTCCCTGGCAAGCACAAGGGCCTGAGTTCAATCTCTGGTTCCACAAAAAAAAAAAAAAAAAAAAAAGAAAATCCCTTATGTTTTATTGACAACTCCTGTGTATCCCAAGGTACTTTGGATAAAAAGAACAAGATAGTTTTCCCTGTCACCAAGTTTGTATTTTGATGGAGAAATATACATATTTTGTGATAATATAGACACAGCAATTGTGAATATTGTGGAGGAGGATAATAAGCTGTTGATGAGCAATTATAGGGGTGTAAATAGAAGGGAGTTGATCTGAGACTGAGGTTATGCAGTCTTTCTTTATTTGGATGTTTGGGTTAGTGGATGGAAGAATCATGATTTATTTCCAATTATTTACCTTTGAAGACTGAGTGAGGGTGGATAATGCTTACCTCCCTCCAAGCAAGACATCTTACACTCACAGATCTGTTCTTTTGCTTTCCAAGAAGGATCTAGGAATTGCCTGTAGAGGGCGGATTTATGACTTTGGCAAAAACAGGGTACAGAAGCCGTAGAAGCTGAGGGGAAAGATGAGGGAGTACAAAATGTGTAGTGAATAATGATTACTGTTTCAGTCGTTTCCTTATGATGGATGCTGGGAAGTACAATTTAAAAAATAGGCACAACCAAACCAACTAAATAAACAAAAAAACCAGGATTCAAATATGTTTACTGTGTAAGGAAGAAGGGAAGAAGTAGGGAATTAGGTTTGAGTTGAGAGATGGCAGGAACTTTGTAGAACAATATTTCTAAGCATTATTTTTTAATTTTTTCCAAAATAATATATTTTAGATAATATTAAGTATGATTTTAGATACCTTTTTATACTTTATCATGAATGTCAGTTATTTTTCTGTATAGAAAGGATCCCATACTAAGATGCAGCAGCCTAGTGCCATTAAGTATGGTCATGCAGTAGCTTTTTAATAAGTCCATTGTCTTTTTCTGTGTGTACACATTTCTCTCCTCCCTTGTGTTACTTAGTAGGTAGTAGTAGTGGCATCTTTTCAGCAAATATGCTAAGCAAATGTGAACTGGGAAATCCTTCTTACAAATGGTTAAACTTGTGTTAATTAAATTACTGATTTTAATCAGTAGGTTGAAAGGAAGGTCTGGGAAGGCTTCCTTAACGTTTTTAGTCTGTAGCATCTGGTGAGATAGCTCAGCACACTAAGTGCCTCCTGAGGCACAGGGACTGGGGTTTGATTTCCAGCACCACATGTCACACTGGCCCCACCTCCAGGGGGGATTTTTCTTACAGGCATTTGGAAATGCTGTGTTTCTTGAAATGTTTCTATAATCCTTTCTGATTGAATATTAAAACATATTTAAAAATGAGAAGGGATGGGCCAGCGAGATAGCTCAGTGGACTAAAGCATCTGCTTAGGCAAGCACAGGGACCGTGGTTCTATCCCTGGCATGTGTATTGTGCCATTCCCAACCCCCAGGATTGGCAAAGCAGGCCAGAGTTTGGGTGAGGCCATGCACGCGTGTAATCCCAGTGGCTGGGGAGGCTGAAAGCAGGAGAATCACCATGAGTCCAAGCTGCATAATGAGACCCTGTAACAAACAAATATACTAAAAAATAAAAGTAAGGAAGATAAAAGATGACCTGGAATTATTGTATGAGATTTGTACTTAGGAGAGTGTGGAGGTGGGTGGGATGTAGAGGTTTTGTAGACTATTTTAAGATAGGAAATTTAACATTACCTGGTGGAGTTCATAAATATTGTAGGGTTAGTAGCCTAGCTCCTGGATAACCTATAATTTAACCTAAGATAGTAGTTGGACAGCAGTAAGTTAGAGTTTGTGCCATGGCCTGACAAAGCCTGTAGTATCCACCTTTTTAATACAACTTGTACTCTTAAAAGAGAAACAGAACGTAATTTTCTAGGATGTTTGATAACTGAGAGTTAATTGTTCCATTTATTAAAGACCTATACTATTAAATATTTTCTGGTACCAATAATAATTAATATTGCGCATCTTTTTGATACAGTAAAACATTAATGTATAAAAAATCCTGTTCTGGGGCCAGCGAGATAGCTCAGCAGACTAAAGCACCTGCACAGGCAAGCTTAGGCAATCAGGGACTGTTTTTTGATCCCTGGCACCACATGCTGTGCCAGCCCTGCCTCTAGGGCATGCTGAGCCAGACTCTTCCAGTGTAGGGGCATATGCCTATGATCCCAGCTCTGGGTAGGCTGAAAACAGGAGGATCACTATGAGTCTGAGCAGTGTAGTGAGACCTTGTAATAACCAAATACATTTCAAAAAAAATCCTTTTCTGTAGGGTAGCTCACTGCACTTGTATAATACCACAGATCCCATTTGTGAGCAGAGCTTTTAGTATTTTTAACAATAGTAAACTGATTTATGTTTCTTTTCAAGGTGTGGTATGATATGTAAAGTTTACTGCTAGTAAGCCACATAAAAGTTTTCAATTATTTTAAATGTTACAGAGTTTTTAGTTTTATTGATAAGTAATTTAATGTATCATGTAATTAAATTTAGCTATGATTTAGCAAGCTATTAAAGGATTCATTACTCTTTTAAAAAATACTTTGTGTTTATCAGTGCATGTTTGCTGTAGTAACAGTGATCCATGGGCTTCTTGGTTCTTGTTTGTGTACAGAATTACCCTTCCAGCATAATTAAAGTTATTGACATTAACAGTGTTAGTGACTTGACCATTAAAGTGCTAATTTTCCTAGAAAAGAAAAAAGGATAACATATCTTCAGTCTTTTTTTTTTTGGCATAGGGTTCAAACTCAGGATCTTGGCCTTTCCACGTGGGCACTTAATCTGCTGAGCTATCTCCTTGGCTTTTCTCCAGTCCTTTTAAATAATGTGAGCTGTTTGTTAATTAAGGAAACAGCTGTAATACTTGTGGAAGGTACCGAGTCATCATCTTATCATCTATTACTTTTAAAAATTATAAGTAATAGTAACATAGGAAATTCAATAACTCTTTTAGAGACTTCCACACACTTAATTAAAGTTACACAAAAAAACCTTAAAAGCTCCAATTTCATTTATGCATGAAAATAATTCCTTTTAAGTATGACCAGTTGCTATAATGAGTTATTTACAAAGATATACATCACATTATCAAAAATTGCTTTAACATTGTTTAAGGTTTTAAATTGGTGTAGTTTTAGGAAATGGGAAAAGGCTGTTGATGGTGATCATTTTGTTCAGGTACCCAATCACAATGCAATTTTTTTCATATGCAACTTTAATAGTAAGACTTTAAAAAATATTAAGATGCATATTTATAAAACCTAAAACAAACATAGCATTTGATGATACAGATTTGGCTTTTGTGTCAGATCAGTGGCCTTGTCCTATCATTTCTACCAGTATATAAATTAGTTACTATAAATAACAAACTACCCCCAAATTTGACTTAAAATAACTATCATTTAATATTGCTCCTGAATCTTTGGTTTGCCTGGATCGTACTGCTGATGTGGACCAGAGTTAAGTAACTTTTCTATGGGCTTGCTTATATGGTGGCTTAGCTGGTAAATAGGCTAAGGCTGGATGCCCTAGGTGACCACTGATGATTGGCTGGGTATTATCTGTGGTAGTAGGGTGACTGAACCACAAAACTGTAGTTATCCAGTGGTCTGGCCTGGGCTTGTTTTTCATCATATCTGAGCATATGTTCAAGAGAAAAGAAAAAAATTTTTCTAGTATAAGGGTTTTTAAGGGCTAGGCTCAGTACTAGCAAATGTTACTTTCACTGCCTTGTATTGGGCCAAAGCAAGTCATTAAGCCAATTTAGATTCAAGAGGCAGGGAAAGACTATAAAATCACATTGATAAATATCACGAAGACATGAAAGCTTGGAGCAAAAAAAAAAAGAAAACATGAGAGAAGTTTTGTAATTGATCTCACACATTTAGTGAATCCTCCCCCCTACCCCACAACCAGGAATTGGACTTATTCTACTGAGCTTATTCTACTGAGCCGTCTCCCCAGGCCTTAGTGATTTTTTTTTTTTTAATTTATGTAATTTATTTTTAAAAGTCCCTATTACTGATAGAACACATATTCATTCTACTTAATAGTTATGCTGTACCAATAGCACTTATGTTGTCTTATTTCCTTCATAGCTGCAGCTTCTCCATTGTACGAACTAGGTTCCCCTTAGTAGAGGTTATAGAAGGTGGTAGTTAAGCCATCTTAAATTCATTAAGAAAACTAGAGAAGAGCTGGGCAGGTGGAACATTCCTGTAATCCAGTACCTTGGGAGACTGAGGTGGGATAATCTCAAATTTGTGCCCAGCCTGGGTAGTTCAGCAATTTAGTAGTGTACCCATCTCAAATAAAAGGGGATGTAGCTCAATATGAACACACTGGATTCAGTCCCCAGTACCAACAAAACAAACAAGATGTGTAAAGTTGTTTGGTTATTTTCTTTAGTTGGGCTACATTTTTCTGCTTTTCTTTGAAAGTTTTTATGTCTACAAAACTTAAGTACTGAATAAATTGATTTCTTATAGCCTACTCAGTTTTATTTCCCATTGTGCTGTTCTTAGTGCTTCTGATCCCTTCCAGCTATTAGCTATCTATGCTGTTTTATTTTATTTTTTGTAGTTTTTAGGGAATGGTCTACAGGGTGTTTTAGGTGACTGGATTATCCAGTTTATGATTAGGAGATGAGGTGTGATCAGAAGAGGCAGCTCATCCTCACTGGAGGGGTTGGCATGGAAGGATTTATTTGCCTTCCCTTCTATCCTCACTCTCCAGCTTCCTGAGGGCCCCATCCAGAGCAGCTCTTCTCCACCCAGCCTCTCTGCCACAATGTCTAGTTTGGAGCAAGCTGACTATGGGCTAAAAAACCTTCACAAACTGCAAACTGAAGTAAACTTTTATAAATTTTGGGTATCAAGTATTGTGTCCTCACTACTAGATCAGGCTCATAATGATCTGCCTGTTTACAGCCTTCCAAGAGATGGGATTACAGGTGCACCACTATGCCCAGTCTTAATTGCCATCTCTGTGCACCCCCAGGTGCGGGAGTGGGCGGGGCCAGCATGGCAGTTTCAGGGATGAAATTCCTGGCCCTTGTGTCTGCAAGCAGGCACTTTAATCCATTGAGCTATTTGGTTGGCTCTTATGCTGTTTTATTATTGGTTTAATTTGCATTTGAGGATGCCTCTGGTAAGATTTCTACTATTTTTTAATTGAGGTGAAATGGACATATAATCTATTAACCTTTAAAAATTGTACAATTCAGTGGTAACAGTGTGCATCCACCACCTTTGTCAAGTTCCAAAACGTTTCACGGTACCTCCAGAAAAGTCTACTCATTGTCTTCCTCCTTCAATCCTCTGGTCTGCTCTCTTTCCCTGCTTGGTTTATTTATTTTGGATTATCATTTGTTTTTAATCACTGTGCATTTGTTGATATTCTTTATGCTGAAAATAGCATAAATTCTACCAGACATTTTCAGGGTTTGGTCCACTAATTCTATCCTTAAAAGGATTGTATCCTGTAGTTTAATTTAGCCGCAATGGCCTTTTTTATCTAATTTCCTTGAAAATGATCTTCTAGATTGTTACAGTCTTCCTTGCAAAGTATCTTTACTTTTTAGAATGTTTGTTTGGAACGTAGCCCTTTGTTCTTACTCTGCCCATCTTGCTTCTTCTTTGTGAACCTTAACTAGTTCTGTGATTAAATTTACACTGATAACCCAGAGGGGCTCTGTAACTATTTTGAAGTGGGCATATTAAAACATATTTTATTTGCTTATCTTTCCTTCCTGAAACACAGTGAAGCATTATAGTTTTTATCTTTTCTTTATCTTGGGAAATATGGTATCCATATATTTCCCTGGCTTTGATCCTAGAAGTCAAGAGTTTCTTCCTTACACCTAGTTTGTTTGTTTCTCACATCTAGCGGTCCACTTCTTAATAAGCTCTGGAATCTATTGCTCTTCAGTTTTATAGTCCTTTTTAAGTTTACAACCATACCAAAATGCTTAGATTAGATGTTCACAAGCTATAGTTCATAAGGCCAGGGACAACCAGCGTACCTGCTTTTATAAACCAAGTTTTACTTGGATACAGCCTTGTTTATTAACCTTCTATCTTCATTTTTGTGGATGTTTATGCTACCAGGGGAAAATTTTGTGGTTGTAACTGATTGTATGGTCTGCAAGGTAAAAATATTTACCGTCTCATCCTTCATAGAATTTTTTTGTCCACCTTTGAACTGTTTTTTCTTGTTAGCTATCTTTTTTTTTTTATTATTACTGGGACACAATACTTGATATCCAAAATTTATAAAAGTTTACTTCAGTTTGCAGTTTGTGAAGGTTTTAGCCCATAGTCAGCTTGCTCCAAACTAGACATTGTGACAGAGAGGCTGGGTGGAGAAGAGCTGCTCTGGATGGGGCCCTCAGGAAGCTGGAGAGTGAGGATAGAAGGGAAGGCAAATAAATCCTTCCATGCCAACCCCTCCAGTGAGGATGAGCTGCCTCTTCTGATCACACCTCATCTCCTAATCATAAACTGGATAATCCAGTCACCTTCTAAAAGCCCTGCTTTGAGTGCAGGACACATGTAGATATAAACCACAACACTAGCCTGGTCTGACTTTCATTTGCACCCCAGATAAACATTCAAAACTCTGATTGTGTGTTCCCCTATATGAGTCTTTGGTTTAATACTCATTCCTTATGAAATAAAACTAAAGGCTTTTATAATGATGTAAAATCCCTGCCTACCTGTCAGAGCTTATTTTCTTGTTCAAAAGGCATCTTGATCTCTCGTAGGTATTTTTACCTTTGCCTGAAATATTTTTGTCTGCAAGATTTATCTCTTCTCAAAATTTCCACAGGTGCTATCTTTGTAGGAATGCTTTCCACATTCCAGATGACTCCCCTTCTTTGTTAATTCACCCCATTTACAACCATTGTTATACCTAATATAACTTGTTGTGCAGTTCTAGGCATTTGACAGTATTCCCCTAGCAATTTTAAAATCTACCAAATCTAGGCCTAGAATTTGACACTGAATACTCTTTCAAGATGTGTGTGTTGACTAATAGGTTTGGTGTTAGCTTCTTCCTACTTAGAATATCAAAGGTAAAAATTATGTCCCTGATACTTTTACATCTTCTGATTGTATTAAGGGAGGTACTAAGTCCAGTGGGTAAGTAGGGTTTTGAATTGTCATCTGATTCATTAATGTAGTAAGACGAGCTAAGCCCATGAAAAAGGGACTTGATTCATTAAGTATTTGTCTACTAATTTAACTGTTAACATTTTCCCTTGGTCTTATATAGACTTTTGTTTTTCTCTTTTGTATTGGGAATTTGATGGATTAATTATTGAATGTTTTGTGTTAACTAATTAATTTCCTGTACTCTTTTACACAGTGCATACATATATAAAGAACAATTTGGATGCAGTGTACTAAATTGATGCATTATAGGACAGATCTTTCTAAAATACTGAGTGTAACTGTAAGTGGAAGCAGAAATGGAGTGCTTCTTCTCCCTTTTAACTATTAGCTTTCTATTCTATACTGTTTCTTTATTGGTTTGATTTGCATTTTGGGGGTATCTCTGATAAAGAATCCTAGTAGTCATATCCACAGCAACACCAACTAGTGTTTTTTATTGTGCCTGACATTGTTTTAAGCACAGTACTTAAAATAGATTTACTTATTTTTCCTAACAAAGCTGTGAGATGAGATCCTATTTTCATTTTACAAATTAGAGGCACAGAATGAATAAACTTCGTTAAGTTATGGAGCTAGTAAGTTCTCTGTAGATTATAGAAAGTTTGGAGAGCTTTATTTCTTGCCTTCTCTCTAAAGTAGACTGTGGGGATTTTGGATCAGTAGAAGAAATGAAGGAAGTACTAAATGGTTGAAATAGTCATATATTTATCATGATTAGTTGGTGGGCTTTATTTCCTGATTTTTTTTTTTTTTTTTAAAGATAAAATTCATAGGGTTGGCCAGATAGCTCAGTGGACTAAAGCCCGTGCTTAGGCAGGCACAGGGACTGGAGTCTGATCCCTGGTGAAAATGTTAACAGTTTTAGTAGACAAATACTTAATGAATCAAGTCCCTTTTTCATGGGCTTAGCTCGTCTTACTACATTAATGAATCAGATGACAATTCAGATGACTGTTCCAGTCTACTCCCAGGGCATGCTGAGACATCTAATGAGACTGAGTGTGGTGGTGCATGCCTGTAATCCCAACAATTGGGAGGCTGAAAACAAGAGGATCACCAGGAATCCAATCTGTGTAGTGAGACCCTGTAGACCCTGTACTAAATACATTTTAAAAAAGGAGAGATAATATTCATTATGTAGTTGAGGCTGACCTTAAGCTCATATGTAGCCCAAAGCTGTCCTCAGACTTGTACTAGTCCTCATACCTCAACCTTCTGAGAGTTGGGATTACAGATGTGTGTCTCACATCTGGCTAAGAGGACTTTTTTAAACATTGTTCTATTTTATACTTTTCCAGTTAAAGCATGGACTTGTGTTTGTTTTTTTTTTTTTGTTTTTTGTTTTTTACCTTGCCTGTATCCAGCAGCTTAAATGGGTTAAAGCCAAGAACTGTAGGGATTATAATACTCCTGAAATGACAAATACCTTATAATCAGAAAGTTAAATGTGTATAGTAAAGTATAAATTTTATTGTATACATATATATTGTGGCTCTAGAACTTATAGTTTTGTAGTTTTGAGGCTGTATTGTCCTTCTAACTGGAAGTATATTTACTGTAGTAAGCAAGAGAAGATGGTCGTTGGAGCTGGCTAAGAGTGGTGTTCTGCAGGGGCTGGGAGTTGGATCCCCTGGCCTGTCTTGTTGGCCCTGCCCCCCCCCCCCCCCCAGCACACCGAGACTGTGGTTGAGACTGGGCATGGTGATGCACGCCTCTAATCTCAGCACTTGGGAGGCTGTAAACAGGAGAATCATTCTGAGTCTGATCTATGTAGTGAGACCCTGTACACCCTGTCCTAAATACAAAAACAACCAAACAAAAAAAGAGTGGTCTTCTAGCTAATACTTTTTATCAGGCTCAGAAAACTTAGAAATAGAGCTTACGTATGGTGTATCACATAAAGCTTAATTGTCTGGCTTAATTTTGCCACCATTTATATCAATTTAGGTATAGAACATTTTATCATTCTCCCGGAAGGCTTTTTTGTGCCCCCCCATCAACAAATACCTCTTCCTTTATTTTGCTTAAAATTGTACTTATTGTACCTTGACTTGTATTAGTATGCCTTTTCAATTGGCATATAAACTGAGTTGTGCTTATATTCTGCTTAGCATAGCACCTGGCATAAAGTAATAAATGTTATGTAACTGTTGAATAAATTAAATGAAAAATTGTTATTACGTACTATGTCATGATATGCAAATGTTGTTTTACTACTAGGAACTGAGGATAAATGATTAATTTTAGTTCTCTGTGATGAGACTTTTTTTTTTTTTTTTTTGGCGGAACCAAGGATTGTACTCAGACCCTTGTGTTTGCCGGGGAAGCACTTATTCCACTGAGCCATCTCCCTGGCCCCTGTGATGAGACTTTTAAAAAAAATATTTATTTGTTTATTTAGTACAGGGTCTTACTACATAGCTCTGACTCATATATGATCCTCCTGTCTCAGCCTCCCCAGCGCTGGGATTGCAGAAAGGTACCGCCATGCCTGGTTTTGGTGACCAGTTTGGTGGTACAGCCTGCAGTACTGAGGATTGAACCAGTGCCCTTGAGCTTGCCAGGCACTCACATAGACCATTGAGTTATTTCCCCAGCCCATTTGATGAGACTTTTGACACTGAACATGTTCATACCCATTTTAAGAGATGGTAACTTACCATGCTGGCATGGTTGGGTGTGGTTTGTGGTAACTTGTGTGTATGTGAATGCTAGGAAATCAGAGAACATTGCATCCAGTGAGAGATAATAGCAACTTTTCTATTGGATTGCCTTCTTGAAAGTGTTTGATTTCTCTCTCTGTGTGATTTCTTAGTAGTTATCTTAGGTTCTTAACCTACCCTTTTGATGATCTTTTTGAATACTTCAGCCTTGAAAGACTAAGTATTCCTTATGGAGAAAGACTTGTGATGGCAAATACTAACCATTTTATTCATAAGATGTTGGCATTCATTTTTAGGACTTTTGTACCATCTTAATTGAAAATTATGAAAATTCTATTTGCCAACATTTAGTGGGTTTAAGAAAAGCAAAGGATATTTTACTTAGGTCTTTTTGGGGAAGTGGGCAGTGGTGGGGATCTGCTGAGTTTGATAGCACTCTACTATTGACTTAAAAACTGTAACCCAGATACTTAGTTCAAACTTACATTCATGTAGAGGAGAAAAAAATTTTGACTTAAAAGTACCCTGGCTATTATGATTCATACTTCTCTGTCAGGTTGAACCTTCTGATTTTGTGTTTGAGAAAACCAGGTGCAAGGAAGTTATTAGAGTCTAGCATATATCCATTCCAAGTTTCAAATTATAATTTAATTAAATACCATGTATTTAAAGTTCTTAGATTATAGATTATGTAAAGTATTCTAGGAGAGAATACACTCAGGAGAGAAAGGGGATCTAGGACTACATCCAGAAAAACACTTTGAGGCAGTGCGAGAGCACTGAACCACAAGTGAACAGGATTCTTTTGAGAGTGGTGTTGGAGAGTTTTGACTGGCATAACATGTTGGTTTTGGAATGTAGGGAGCAAGGAGGACATAGGAATCATACAGTGTTGTGTAACAGTTCACAGGCTGCTTTTTCATGTAATTTTATACTGCATTTTCTTAGAACAAAGAATCTCTGAAAATGTGTTTTTAATGCTTGGTTAATATTGTGTTGAGTGTGAGCGTAAGTTAACTGATTTTCTTATTACGAATCTAAGTTAACTATCATTAATATTGTACATAGAAATTAATTGATTAAATAAATTTTTTTTTTTGTGTGTGTGTTTTAGGGAAGGGTCTACAGGATGTTCAGGGTCTTAATACTAGGTCAGACTTGTAGTGATACCTGTTTACAGCCTCCCAAGAGCTGGGATTACAGGCATATGCCACCATGCCCAGTCTCAATCCCCATCTCAGCATGCCCCAGGGGCAAGACCGGCATGGCAGGCCTGGGGATCGAAGTCCTGCCTCCTGCACCTCCTTGCAGGCACTTTAATCTGTTGAGCTATTTGGCCGGCCCTACATTTATTAGTTAATAGAGATCGATGTCTCTTGGACTGGAGTTACTTGCCTATAAAAACCCATTGTTGGGCTGGCAAGATAGCTCAGCGGTCTAGAGCTCCTCTCAGGGACCGCAGTTCGAGCCCCAGCACCACATGCCATGCCAGCCCCTCTCCGCAGGGCGGGCTGAACTCATCCCCCACCCCCACAAACAAAGAATCCGTGATGTGTAGCAAGACACTGTAATAAATAAAGGAATTAAAAAAAAAATTCCCTCTTATAAAAACCCATTGTTAATTTAAACCTATAGGGCATCATAGTATAACAACGTAGAACTTTGTGGAGCAAAACTAGTCAACTTTTGGGGTGCCAGGGTTGCGTTGAGTGAAGAGGAATTTTCTTGGTCTGTATTATAAAGTATGTAATTTCTATGACTAATAAAAACTCCCTTTAAGTTTTTAAATTTATGTTTTTTGGGGGCAGGATCTCACATGTAGCTCAGGCTAGCCTGAAACTCATGACAGTTCTCTTGTCTTGGCTTCTTGAGTGCTAGGTTTATAGGCACCACATGCCACCATGCCCAGCCTTATTCTTACTATTTTTAAAGCATTAAAATAAGAAAGATCACGTAAACATAAGGCAAGTGAGATATTTGACCATGTTTTTGTGAAACTGTTACATCAGTGCATGGTTCAATGGAATTACTGAGTTATCAAGGTGCTTTTCAGAAATTTTTAATGTAATTTTGTTCTTTATGTGTTTTATCCTTGAAAATTGCTGTACAAAAATGTACATACTGAGCAAAAAAACTATGAAATGAACTTGGTGTTACTGTAAAGTGAGGGATTTTTTGTGGGTGTGTCTTTTATAAAAGTCTGCTGAAGACACAGGATCATATATTCATTTCAGTTTAATGTCTGATTGCACTTCTACATTTGAAAAGTCACAGAGAATGTGTCTTTGTCATCTGAAAATGGACTCACCTATATTCCAACATGTTGACACCCACCCCCAATCTTGAAACCTGTTCTCAGATCCATTTATGAAAATTAAAGCAGTCAGTGAGGGGAGATAGCTTAGTGGCATAAGTGCCTGTCTGGTAACTACAAGGTTCTGAGCTTGATCCACGGTACCACCCCCCCCCCAAAAAAAAAAACTGAAAGCATTGCTGATTGTTTTTTTTGTTTTGTTTTTTTTTTGTTTTTGTTTTTTTTGTTTGTTTTTGTTTTGTTTTGTTTTGTTTTTTTGCAGAACCAAGGATCGAACTCAGGCCCTTGCACTTGCCAAGGAAGCGCTTATTCCACTGAGCCATCTCCCTGGCCCTTTTTTTTTTTTTTTTTTTTTTTTTTTTTTTTTTTTTTTTTTTTTTTTTTTTTTTTTTTTTTTTTTTTTTTTTTTTTTTTTTTTTACCTGTTCACAGGACAGTGTTTATTTAGTCAACACATCAAAGTGTACAACATCATTTACTATAACGTGAGCATGCCAATATGTAACTTTCTATTTGAGTGTTTTAGTCTGAAGCATACCACAGAGAAGTTGGCTTTCACTTTGAAGACAAATTTTTAACTCATTTAATGAATGACCTAATCTACCAAAAATACTAAATTTGTGAGTCATTTTTCATCCTCAAGTCTGCCACAGATTTTCCTTTTGATTTCATAAATGAAATGATTTCATGTTTCAAATTTTAAATCTTTTCAACATTTCTTCCTACATAGCTACCCTGCTTAAGGAAAGTAAATAATATTTACATAATTAGTGTCTATGGTTTTAAGGAACTCCTGGAATTGGTAATGATTCACTTCCTTGGGCCTTATGAAATGCATTTAAAGCTTTAATGACAATCTGCATGTCCCTATCCATTTTTAATGCTTGTGTGCCTAACTTTTCTTGCTGTGCAATAGCATGACATTTCATGAAGTTTAAGTTGTAAAAGGCAGTTTGCATCATATGATCTGTTAGTTTTATAAGTCCCTTTTTTTTAACCATCACTAGTGTTAACAGCTGTATCACATGCTGACAAATGTTAAAGAAAATAATGTAATTTTTACTGCTTCTCACAAATTAAGATTTTTGTAGTGTCTTCAATGAGTCCTCCAAAAGCTACTTCATAACGTATGTTATTAGTACCACTAATAAAAGTGACAAATCCATATCTAGCATCAGGGCTTTCGATTTTTTTTTAATGCCAGGCATATGGCACGTGCCAGCACTTGGGAGGCTGAAGGTTGCTTGATGGACGCCAGCTGTAAGTTTCAGGCCAGCCTGTGTTACATTGGGTTCAAAGCCAGCCTGAATTACAGAGCTTTTATTAGTACATGTTTGATTACACTCAACATGGAGAGGTGGTACATTTATATAACATTCTTCATCCTTTTTCATCACTCTATCTCTAGGTCCCTTTCCCTTTTGTGTAAAATCTATCTCCCTGTTTCCTATTGTCTTTTACTTTTCTCTTTATTTCTATTCTAGATTTCTCATATCAAAGAAATTTTATAGTTAAGCTTGTGTGTCTGATGTATTTAACTTAATATGGACTCAAGGTGCATCCATTTTCCTACACATGACTTGTTTATCTTTTTTTGTGGCAGAGTAGTACTTGTGTATAAACGCTTTTCTTCATCTGTTAATGGACATGAAGTCAGTTCTAAGCTTTAGTTATCTTGTGCTGTTATAAAAATGGATAGGTTTTTAAAGATATATATACATATGTTTATATGTATCACTGTAATATGTCTTTAGCTTGTTGGGAAGATAACCTAGGAGGAGGACTAGCTGGGTCAAATGAAATTTCTACTTTTAGTTTCTAAGAAATCCCTATATTTATTTCCATAGTGGTTGTACTTGTTCACATATCTCCACCAACAAAGAAGAGTGCCTTTTTCTGCAGCCTCACTGCCATTTGTTAATACTTGATTTTTTGATAGCCATTTTCTAGAGTGAGATAGTCACAGTGTTGTTTTAAGTTGCATTTCTCTAATGACCAGAAATGTTGAACATTTTTTATGTACTTATTGGACATTTGAACTTATGGGAACTGTCTGTTCACTTAAGTAGACATTTTTTGATTGGGTCGTTTATGGGAGGGGGTATTCTAATTTTTTAAAGTTCTTTATATAGTCTAAATAATAGTTTTTTGTCAAAGGAATAGTTGGAAATTTTTTTCTCCTCATTTTGTAGGATCGCTTCATTCTCTGCATTGGTTGTTTTGTTGTTCAGAAGCTTTATGTGTAATTTGATATGACACTTTTTGTTGACTCTTGACATTATTTCTTATTTAATTGGGCTCCTGTTTTTTTGGTACAGGGTCTCACTATGCAGCTGATCCTCCTGTCTCAGCCTCCCCAGAACTGTGATTATAGGCGTGCACCACAACACCAGGTTACGTGGCAAGCACGGTGCTCCCAGGGTTCCTTGGTGTACCATATGCAGTACAGGGGATTGAACCTGGGTCCTTGGTACTTGTCAGGCATGTGCTTAGACCGCTGAACTATTTCCCAGCCTTGGGCTTCTGTTTTAAAGCCATTGCCTATATCTATGTCTTACTATTTTATCTTTCAAAAGACTTTCTGTTTTAAAATTTAGATCTTTGATCTTTTATTATTTTCATTTAGTACACAATAAGAGATTAAATCTTCTAGATTAAATCTAAGCCTAGATTAAATCCTCTGCATGTGGGTAACCAGTTTTCACAGCACAATTGATTAAGGAGTCTTATCTTTCCTATAGTTTGTTTTTGGCCCTTTTGTCAAAGATCAAATGGCTGAATGTTCCTGGAATTTTTTCTGCATCTTTTTGTTCTATTCATCTACATATATGCTTTTTTCCATGCTGTTTTTATCACTTTAATAGGTTTGAAGTCTAGGATTGTGAAGCATCAGTACTTTTATCTATCACTAAACCATACATTTTTGAAATTAGTAGCTTTACTTTCCAGATCTCTTTCTATAGATCTATTTCTTTGTTTGGTAAGACAAACTGATTATAGAAAACTCTATGTTAAAAGATTAGAATGGTAGCACATGCCTGTAATCCCATCACTTAAAGGACTGTCAGGAGTTAAGAGGCCAGTCTGAGCTACATAGCAAGAACCTGTGTGAAGTAAACAAAATCCACCAAAGAAAAAAATCCATGTTTTAAAAATCAGGACAAATTATATATGTCATGTTTTGCCTATATTGCTTAATCTCTCACTGCCAGTAAATGGTATTGATTTTCTTGTGTGTGTGTGTGTGTATATATATACTACCACATCTTTTTAGATTGTGACTTAAAAAAATGTTTAGTTGAACTGCCAGACTTTTTTTCCTATTATTTTTGTCTTTTGTTTTATCGTTCCTTAACATGAATCAAATTGCTTATCCATGTATTTTTGAAATTGTGATCTTCAAAGATGGACACATTGTACCAATTGTTTGAAATGCCTTATTTCTGTGATAAAAAAAATTCTCATCCGTTTTTCTTTGATAGTGTTCCCTCAAGCATGATTTTTCTTTTATGGGGAAGATGTTGTTTTCTTTTGAAGTGATACTGAAATAATGCTAGAATAATCATTTATTAAGCAACCATTTGTTTTTCTAGTAGTATCACAGTGTTGCATATGAAATTGTACCAATATCATAAGCCAAAACCCCACATTTTTGTACTTTATACCACTGCTACTAAGAAGAACAAACTTATTTTACAAAAGTATTAATTAAAGATCTTAAATGTCTGTTTAATATAATAATAAGTGCCTATCTCCATAGACACGTACAAATGTAGGTAGGCTGAAATATTGGTCATCGTTGAATTTTATTCACATTGCAAAAGTGCATGTAACTTCTGATGGAGACAGGTTTCAATTTGATCGTGGCAGAAACAGGAGGTGAAAGTAGTACCTTGCTCTCTCCTTCATAGGCTTACAGTATTCCATATAGTTTTCACTGTAGAACCTCACAATAGAGTCTTGAAATACACTACTTAAAAGCAAAAATCACGTAATGTTAAAAGTTTATTATTTGTGGGGCTACATTACTTGCTATCCAGGGCTGCATGTGGCCGGTAGGGCCTCCCTGGCCCTGTTTGATAGGCTGATCTGGCACTGTAGCCTGCTGCTGTAGCTTCCTGAAATTATGGTATTGTGTATTGTACCTTGGGCAATGATCGAAATTCAAAGTATGATTTCTACTAAACAAATAAAAATTTCCTGCTGTCATAAAGAGAATCCTAGGTTGGACTACTAGCTAATTTTTTATGAAATACGGTAGGTATTTGTGGAGATTGTAATAACTCATTTTACTAAGAGCTATAACTTACTAAGGGTTGGAAGGAGACATTGGGGCTATAAAACCATTTGTTTGAGGTCTTCTTCATTTGGCTGTTGCAGAATTGTGTACATTCAGAGATGATAGGTATTTGAAATGCATGTTAATTTAGCCCTTTCATTTTACAGATAGAGGAGGATCTGTAACTCCTTCACAGCAATAAACCAAATCATGGTAGAAATTGGCCTATTTTTTCATAATCAGTATGTTGGTTTTCAAATTAAATACCTGCTTTTCACCTCATCCTTTCTTTGACTTTTTTTTTTCCCTTAAAATTTAAAATTTATGCAGGTTACTTGGTCTCCCTAAATCTGTTCTTTGATATATATTGTATCTTTTTATCCTGCAGACTTAGTTTTCCAATTTCAAGGAAACTTGCATCTTTAAATACTCTTTTTTTCATTTTTTGTCCCAAATTTACTTTGGAACAAAAATTATTCTTAATCAAGTCCCCTTTATTCCCATTTATTATCTTCTCTAGAATTAATTTGATTTCATAATTGGTGTTTTTCTGTACTCACTATGATTTCCTTTGCTCCTTGCCATTCATTTTCAGCATGCCTTCTCCTGCTCTTTACTGTAACTAAATTAAGAATCTTTGTGATAACACATGCTAGGTTATCTCTGTGGGGTGTAAATCCATTGATGGGGGTCTTTATAATTATGGAAAGACATAGAAAATAATAAGAAGAAAGATTTCAATATGGAGGCAGATTGATACAGTCATAGGGCATAGAGAATGGTAAGAAGCTAGGAGAGCATAGGTTCTCTCCCAGGAATTTCCAGAGGAATGCAGCTCTATTAACATCTCAGTTTTGGACTTCTGGTTTCTAGGAGTGACAAGAGAATAATGTTTTTTATCTTAGGCCAGTGGTTCTCAGGGAACTGGACTTCACAAAAGAGGTGAACAGCAGGACAGTAAGAAAAGCTTCATAACTATTTATAGCTTCCCTTCTGTATTCCTGACATTACTGCCTGAGCTCTGCCTCTTGCAGATCAACAATAGAGACAATAGGTTCTCTTTGGAACTCAAACTTTACCATGAACTATGAATGTAAGGGATTTAAGTTGCATGCTTCTTATAAGAATCTAATGCTGATGATCTGAGTTGGAGCTGGAGCAGTGATGCTAACACTGGGGGGCAGCTGTAAATACAGATTGTTACCAGAGAGAGAGGTTTGCCTGCTCAGAGACCATAATAAATCACTTATAGACTCATATTAAAATTCTATCAGTGACTAAGAGCTTTTTACATTAGATCTTTTATTTTCTATGAATGTGCCTGTTTTTAATCTACAGTTTTGAAGCTTGAGGCTGTGGTAATGAAGTAAAGAAAAGTTTCCTGATCTAGTACAGTCCTCCTGAAATGATAATGTTAAATGAAATAAATCAGACACAAACTTAATGACAACTCAGAATATAAATAGAGAGGAAAATGAAAGATAATAGAAAGTAGGGAGCTCTTTCTCAAATGGGAAGATCAAGAGATAGGAGGGGGAGGGGGAAGAAAAGGAAGGAGATGAAAAAATAATTAGGATGTGTTATTGACATGCGCCAACTTCACACAAGAATGTAATCATTATGTACTGCAAAAATATACTAATATATAAAAAATAACCCAATACAATCCTTTCTAGAGAATTATTTTGTCACCAGGTCCAGGGGGTACTTTCCACTTTTCTCAAATACTCTTCCTTCAACTTCGTGCATTATCTTAGAAGATGGTTGGCTTGCAGGTGTTTTTCAGTAAAAACATTAGATACAAGAGCTCTTTCTTTAGTATTTCCTTTTTCTATCAACACCCCCTTTGAAGATTTCTATAGCGTTTTCATACTCCAGTTTATTCTATACTGTGTTTTACATTATCAAGGATAGTCACTTACCAGAAAGGACATCTTTTTTGTTACTGGGCAAAAAAAGATGATTGATACTGTTATATTTGGCTTTCTCAACCTAGATGATTTTTTTAAAAATTAAAACAGCATGTGTGTTTTGTTTACCATCATGATCCTTGTTTTCTAAATATAGCATGGTTGAAATATCTAACTTAACTAATCTGTTTAACTAAATGCTGTTCGCTTCTCATTTCTATTTCATTTGAAATATGTAGCTGGAGATGACAGACACCTTCTGAAAAGAGCAACTTAGGGATTTGGTGTTTCCCAAGGACAGTAGTTCAGTTTTGAGAAATTGTTTGCCATCTTTATGTCTTCTCAGCTTATGCCATTTCAGATAATGAGTCAGCAGTGTGGCAGATACTCTTACCAGTACTGTATCCTTGTGTTTTTCCATGGCTCAGTAATAAGAGGATCATCTTCATCCCAAGCCTTACTACTTAGGCAGCAGTAGTAGAACTAAGTCTTGATCGTAAACCCACTGGTAGTGTAGTAATGTGTCATTCTATTGGTTTATTTAGTAATAGAGTCCAGGGATAGCATTTCTTCTCACAGAGCTTTGTGGGGAGAAATGTGAAGAGGTAGGCTTAACTTGGTGTGTTTCAGTAACATTAAATTTTCTCAGGTCTTTTATAAGGAGAGGGTAGGGGGCTAAGACAGTTTATAGAAGGATAAAGATAGGAATAAATTTTTAAAAGCCACTGGGATTACAGGTTCGCGCCACCATGCCCAGTTTCAGTCGCTGTCTCAGCACATCCTGGGAGCAGGGTTGGCAGGGCATACCAGAAAAGAATCCTAGGCACTCTGCCTAGGCAGGTGCTTTAGTTCACTAGCTGTCTGGCTAGATCTCAGGTTTTTTGAGGTCCTTTTGAGAGGGAGAATTTTATAGCTCTTCAGAATTGATACTAATTTTGTTAGTATATTTTTTCTGTGATAAGACTTTAGTCTTTTATTTCTGTCCTTTGCCTCCCTGTGGTTTTCATTCACTTTCTAGAAGTGATACACAAGGAAACATGTGAGAAGCTAGCCACTTATGTGACATTATCCATTGATTTCACCACTCCTCTTCTTACTATTCTTTTCCCAAAGGAAATTTGGTAAATTATTTTGTTTTCCCAAATCTTTTAGAATCATATGGGAATGAAGTGGATAAAGGAAAAGGCCCTGTTATGAAGATTTTTACCATACCAAGTTTACTTAGGAATTGTCCTGAAGTTTTATCAAACTGTTGATGATTTGACTAATTTCCTTGTGTGATTGGTATTTCTTTTCTTTCATCGTATTTTATTTGCTTCAAGATATATGAACATTGTGACTCTTTGGCTGAGGATTCCACAGTGTAAAGCAGAATCCCTATTTATTTCATGACAAGATAAGTTCTATTTGGAACTTGTACCACATTTATTCTGTGGGCCTCAGATCCATTTTATTTCCTTTACTAATTAATTTTTATGTTTTCATGCAGTTTTATTTCTGGCAGCTTATTTAGCAAGTTGGTGAGAAAAATCTTACTAGACAGCTGCTTCTGATTAAGAATTGTTTAAACTTTGATTTATCAAAGAACCTGAAAATTTGACAGTGGTCACTGTTTCTTCTGATAGCCTTACTCTTATTTGAAAGTAGCTTTTTCTTACATTATAGAGAAGTGACAGGCAATGTTATAATATTTTACCTTAAGACTTTTGCTAGGTAGAAAATATGGAAATGCTTTGTGTCTTGCAAGTAATCACAGGTGGTGTGCTGGTTTCTTTGGACTTCCATTGTAGCCTTTTAATTTTTTGTTACTTCATACAGAATTTATTCTTGGGTCTGTAGTGGGTTTGGACAGATCTCTTGCATTTGACTCTTAGATGAATATTATAAAGTAATCCAGAAGAAATTATGTCTTACGTTATATCCTTTCCCTTGCAAACTCTGACTTCAACAGAGATCCTGCCTCAAAATAAAAAGATTAAAAACAGGGAATTCACTCAGTGTGAAGGGTATGAATTCATTGCATAGTACTACAAACAGAAAAAAAAACAAAGCATGTATGTGTTTGTGTGGGCTCATAAAATTAATGGGTTTATTAAATTATATTTGATTTTGAGGTTTATCATTCATATACAATTAGGATGTCAACATTAGGACTTCTAAAGTACTTTAATATCTTTAAAATAGTCTTTTCATATTTGGATACTTTTTCTTTGCATGTGGCCCATGTGCCAGTGTTAAATTTGGTTTTCTCAGAGTAATTGGTCTGAAGATTTACTTCAGAGAATTTCAAAAATGTGACTACAAGGGCCAGGGGACAGTCAGTGGCATAGTGCCTGCCTGGCACGCGCAAGGTCCTGAGTTCAACCCCAGTACAGGAAAAAAAAAGTGACTACAAGATGTTCTTTGGAGGTAGAACCGTGTGTTTAAGAGATTGAGAACTAGGCTGCATCTGTAGTGTCAGTTACAGTTTACTAGAGGAACAACAAATGTGTGTGTCTCTGTCTTGTACTCTGAGAGAGACTGTATGAAAGATTTACAGGGTAGGTTTATCCTGCCTGTGAAGTCAGGAGTGGAAGAATGCAAAGGGCCATATGCATGCTAGAGAACTATATGATATAGTCAAAAAGTTGATGGCCTGTACTCACTTTGGAATCTTATGTGAGTCTATATTGGAAAGCTGAAGGGTCCATGTTGGAAGCCTGAAGGAATTGGAGATCAGTGTCCAAAGGTAATAGCAAAGACTAGAACTTCTGAGGAAGCAAAAAAGACATACTTTCCCTTTTTATTCCATCCAGGCAACAATCCTGTTGTTGGAAAAATAAATGCACATCCCTTCTGGGTTTTCCCTCTTCAGTTGGATACTTGTAAGTGTATGGTCCAGACAAACCCAGACTGTGCTGCACTAATGGGCTAGGTGTTTCTTAATCAATTCAATAGGATACCATAATTAACTCTCTCTGTGTGTCTGTCTGTCTGTCTATCTATCTATCTATCTATAGAGAGAGATACAAATCTATATCTATATCCATATATATTTTTTGTATTTCGTACAGGGTCTACAGGGTCTCACTTGTAGTGCTCCTCCTCTGTTTAGCCTCCCAAGCACTGGGACTATAGGTGTGTGCCACCAGGCCCAGTTTTGATTGCCATCTCAGTGCACCTCGGGGGCAAAGCCAGCACATCACCCTAGGGATCAGCCCTGGCCACTGTGCTCTGCCTAGTGCTTTAGTTTGATGAGCTATCTGGCTGGCCCTTCTATCCTATATTTAATAGTTTTCAGTAGAAAGTCCTTTTCATTGTTTCCTGAGGAGTCTATTGTGATTTATGTATTTTTTGCTATTTGGTAAAAAGTAAAGGATATACTTCCACATTCTGATTTTAGAAGGAAATTTGTGCCATATAAGTGATTCTAATTGTAATAGCGATTCCCAGGAGTTCTCTGAAGGCCTGGAGCTGAGTTAATTCCCTGTGCTGTAGTACCTGAGAGTGGCTTTTTTCTTTTCTTTTTTTGAAGACCAATTTTATCCTAATAACTGACATCATATAAATAGTGTGAAAATCATTGTACCATGTGTTCTTGGAAATTTAGCATTAGGCAAAGTGGTTTTTTAATGACACAGATTTGTTATGACTTGTAAGTTTTCATGAGGGATTTGGTCTCTTGGAAGCAGTGCTTCACTATTGTAGTTCAAAAAATCCAATTTCTAGTGGCAAATGTTTAATTATTGGGCTGTCCCAGAATCACTTGTTTTAAAATTTTATTATGTGCTTTTGCTTTGGGATAAGTTTGAAAACCTAATTGTACCAAAATATATTTGTAGGTACTTCTCCTGCTGGTAAGAAATGCAGAGTGGCGGCCCAAACATTTTAAAAATTGTTAATTCATTTCCTTCCTATTAACCTTTTATGTTATTTGGGAAATATGGGAAGGCACATGCATGTAGTTAGTCTTTCAGCAATAGTAGGAAAGCTGTCAAATATAGTAGAGGCATATAAGGTGTCTAAAGTTTTCTATATTAATCCTGGTCATTCTTTATTTGCACAGTAGACATACATTTATGTTTTTATAAGTGTTAAAGTAGGTGGAACAGTGGGAAAATTCTTTATAAACAGTGGCAATTTTTCAGTTACCTTATTGCTAAATTGTCCAATTATAATGCTAAATAGTGACTTGTTTTTCCCTGACAACACCTGCTACTGACTCTCAGTGCTGGTAATATTCACATAAGTCATTACCTTGCCAATCTTTTCAGCTCTGGTATTTCAGAACTTTGATAGAACAATTTGAAGAGCTTAATTTTGGAATTAAAAATTTGAGGATGCTTGAGTTCTATAGAAAGCCTGAGAGCTACGATCCTGGTATAACGATAACATTTTATATTAGAGAGGATAACCTATAATACATCTGTGCAGTTTTCCTAACTGCTTCAGAGAAAATAGAGTACATCTTTTAGATAGTGTTATGGTTTGTGTGTATTTGTCCCTCGGAAAACCTCATGTCATTGAGGGTGCAGTTCTACAGTTTGTGATTAATTCATGGTCTAAGACTGGGATTGTGGGAGTGAGTGTTATGCCCAGCCTTGGGTAGATGGCCTGAATATAACATAAGAAAGACAGACTTGCTCTCTGTTGCCATTTGTTGCAATCACTCCTCCCTTTTGCTCTTGAAGTTTTGCTGCTTTCTGCTGCCCTCTGCCATGTGTCAGTCTGTTTTGGAGCCAGCTAAGTATGGGCTGAAACTTTCAGTAACCATGAGCTAAATAAACTTTTCCTTCATTCATTTTGAGTGTCAGGTATTTGTTTCAGCAGAGAGAGAAGAGTTACTGAGACAGATAGTAAGTACTTTTTTCCTTAGGTGGACAAGAGGATGAAAAGATTAGTCCATGTTCACACGAACTTTCAGGATTCTTTTCTTTTTCTTGTTGTTTTGGTTTATTTGAGATAAGGTCTCACTGCATAGTGCATTCTGACCTTGAACTTGCTTATGTAGTCTAGGCTTGCACTCACAGTGATCCTCCTGCCTCAGCCTCCCAAGTACTGGAATTATAGGTGTGTACCACCATGCCCAGCAAAACTTTAGTTTGAAACTGAGACTTTAGAGAACTTGGAAGTAGATCTCTGTTTTTACTGTTACAGCAGAATTATTTCCTTTGTGCTTTTTCTCCTTTTCAAGTCACATTCTGGGGTAGACTTTCCAATGATTAGTGGTTAGAATAGAGAGATGCTGAATTTGGGTTTGTGGTATATTACCTTTCATTGGTTTCTTTTCCTCAAACCTTCGACATGAAGAAATTGTTTTTAGAAATATAGCCTTGGGTTTGGGGAGATTAACAGTCTAACTGCCAGCCTGGCAAGAACGATGACCCAGGTTTGATCACCTGTTGCATACTGTCCTGGCATTCTAGAACTAGGTGGGGTGGTGTTCCCCTGTAATCCCAGCACTAAGGAGGATGAAACAAGAGAATCACTACACGTCTGAGATGCGTGAGACATCTTAAATTATTTATTTAATAAATAAATAAATAAATGATATATTAAAAAAAAAAAAAACTGATAACCTAGCCTGAAAAAAAAAAAAAGAAAAAAATGTGCATCTGAGAAGACAAGTGAATCAAGTCATTACAAATGCTTATATTGTTTAAATTCTCTTAAAGAAGTAAATACATAGCCTTGGATCCTGTTTAATTGAAATATCAGTGTATAGTAGAAAAGCATAATTTTTCATTGAACTGCAAAAAGGTTTTGTTTTCCATTGAAATTGTGGGACACAGTAGCTGTCTTGCTTACTTTTTTCTCATTGGTGGGAGAAAATACCCAACATCCAGAATTAAGCAAGGAAAGGTTTATTTAGCTCACAGTTTTTGGAGGTTTCAGTACATACAGGGCTGGCTCCAAGACAAGAGTGCCACATGGCAGAGGGCAACAGATCATGGCAGTGGAAAACAGCAAGAGCAAAAGGGAGGAGGAGAAGCAGCAGCAGTAGCAGCAGAAAGGCAAGCCTCCCTAATTTCCATTTATTCAGGCTATTTGTCCAAGGGTGGGTGTAGTACTCAGACCAGGAATTCCAGTCATGGATTATGAATTAATCACAGACTCTAGAGCCGTGCCCCAATGACAGCTTGAGGCTTTGAGAGGACAACTACATACCATAACAGCAGCCATTCTTAAATTACCTTAAGGTAATGATGCTTTGTTTTGTAAATTAAGCCAATGAGTTTATATAGTTTGTGCAATGTAATTATTAATTCACAATTCTTGATTCTGTATGAGATGTGATTTAAATTTAGATAACTGAAATCTAAACAATTTAATATAAAATCATGTGCTTTTTAATCTTCCTTGGGATAATAGGAGTATAAGAATATTGAAACTAGATTTTATTTTTCTGGATTAGTCCTATTTACATCTCCTAGTTAGCATTTAAATTCAAAAGATTATAACTTGAAGAATGCTAAAATACAAAAAAGAAGTTCATTTTATAAATGAAGAAAATAACTTAGGATTTATAGTCAGATCTGGAAAAACTGTAGTTATGCTTGTTCGTAAATACATTTTTCTTTGATTAGGTTAGCATGAGTTAAGGTAGCATTTTAAACATAAAATTGATGTAATGGAAAGGTAATAGAAGAAGAAAAATATAGTTCAGTCAGTAAGCCTGGAGAACTTGTATTGAGAATTGATTTTATATTTGTCAAAGTAGTGAAAAACATCAGGGAACATACCATATTGCTGTTTCAAAATGACTGCAGTCTGTAGAACTTGTGTGTATTCTGAAATCATTAAATGAACAAGTTAGAGAACATACTTTTTTTTTTTTCCCTGCTGTTCAGTTCATTTTTTAAAATTTTTATTTTATTTATTTTTTAACCAGTACATTGTACATTGTTGTCTTCTTAGTGGCTATCCATGTAATATGAAACAAACACGATATCCTGTCCAAACACTATTCGTACAAATCTTCTCATTGAGTTAAGTGAAAGTAGCTGTATATCTATCCTAAGTATTCTGTATATGCAAATACAAAAAGGTTCTTCCCTTGTATCCTCTTTTTTTGTTTAGTCCTGACAGAGATGGATATTCCATTGGCACCTATAGGTGCATGAATTCAGCAAAACAATCCAACACTGTTTAGCAATCCACAATAGTAGTGGGTTATCTGCAGAAGTTGTTGATTTGAGCCATACTGAGTATGGCTTTACTTTATATACCTCGTTTTTATACTTTTCTGCTGGATGGTTAAGACCAAGATAAAGCAAGACCTATATAACAAGAAATGTAACTTTTGTATCAGATAAGGTCAGTGAGGTACCCTCAGGGTTTATCCTGTAACTCTGTAGTTCACTTTGTAGATCCTTGGTCAGTGTCAGCTATGTGCATAAGTCATGGCCATTGCTTGACCAATTTGGTTAGAGAACATACTCTTAAGTGATATAAATTAGACTCATGTGCAGACATCATATTATTTTTTTAGTGTGAGATCCTGCAAGAGAAAAATGGAATCTGAAGAGTACAGTGGTAAAAGGAAATGAACTTATTCAAATGGAGTAACTGACTTGAGGAGAAGGACATGAGAGGGAGTGGAGGAAAGAGGTTTATCTGTATGTAGGTAGGCTGGATGGTTTGGACAATTGCACTGTACAGTTCTGCTGGTCTACTGATCTTTTTTTTCTTTTTTTTTTTTGGTGGAACCAGGGATTGAATTCAGGCTGTTGCACTTGCCAGGGAAGTGCTTATTCCACTGAGCCAGCTCCCCGGCCCTTCTGCTGGTCTAAAGCAGCAATTAATGATTTAATTTATTTCATCTCCTTTTTTCAGTTGTTTCTTTTTGTTTTTAAAATTTCTTATACATTTTTTTCTTCCAATTTTACATGCATACATCTGGTAATATGAATAACTTGTTGGAAGACAACACTGTATTACAGCAAATACTGTGAAATTCATACTACTGTGTTAAGTAGTATGAAAATTTGCATCACTTGTAATTCTTTCTGTTTTAATTCTAATTTGTACTCTTAAAAAGATAAGACAACAGTTTAAAGCTTTTTCAAATCAGGTTCAGCTAGCCAGTGTAGTTCAAAATAGTTTTTAAGAATTTAGAAACAAGATGATTGGGGGCTGCTTAGTCAAGGTGGCTCTTGAGTTTGAATTGAAGAGAGCCTTTGGATTTACTGATAGGGATAAGGAGAAGGCAAACAAGGTAAAGAGAGACTGAGGACTGATTAATAATCTTTTTATAAAGGGGCTCGATTCAGAGTGGGATTGATTTTAAATGTTTTGTTAACCCCAGTTTAGTATTGTTTTCTGAGAGGTTATTACTAATCTGCTAAAAAGAAATGGTAAGCAAAAAAAAAAACCTTTATTTTCCTAAATATATAATGATCTAAATAGTTGATATATTTAGAAAGTACTATTTTGCACCAATTTTATTTTCAAATGTAAAGAGGCTTTTTGATAAAGGAACTAGGACCTTTAGAGTTACATATAAGGGCAAACCCTGACTGGTCTACCATTTGCAGTTTGGTCTTGGGCAGATTCGACATTTTCCCCATTACTTTTATGTAAAACAGAACTGTGTAGTTTAATTGTGGCATACTTGTGGCACACATGCTACAGTACGCCATTTGTATCATTGAAAGCTCTAAAATGTCTGCATTCAATGGTATAGCTTCTTGAGGTGGTGATTTTGGGTGAATTGTGACGTGTATATAAACTAAGCATGGTGCCTAGTCTAAAAGATTATTGAATAGATGGTGGTTAAAAATTCCTTAAAATTTAAACATAACTAAAACAATTGATAAATTGAGGTGAGTATGTAGAATAATTTATAGTAAAGAACGTAATAGTTTATTTTGTATGCCTTGGTAATTTTCTCAGTATAATTCTATACAGTTCTCATTTTCATTTTTTTAAAAATCCCTTCTTTCCTTTAGGAGATAAAGATGGCAGCAAGGTTACCACAGTGGTGGCAACTCCTGGGCAGGGTCCAGACAGGCCACAAGAAGTCAGCTATACAGACACTAAAGTGATTGGAAATGGATCATTTGGTGTGGTATATCAAGCCAAGCTCTGTGATTCTGGAGAACTGGTTGCTATCAAGAAAGTATTACAAGACAAGAGATTTAAGGTACAATGGCTGATATTTTATACTTTTTGTTGCTTTCCTAATTAAATGATTGTTTTTCAGTTGTTTTTTTCTTTATTTTTGGTTTTTCTTACCAGGGATTGAATTTAGGACCTTGCGCTTGCCAGGCAGACATTTATACTGCTGAGCTATATCCCCATCTTAGTTTCTTTTTACTTTTGTTTGTTATGTTTACTTTTGTGCAGATAAACTGCTATAGTGACTTTATTTCTAGTTGTATATTTCAAAGAGATTAAATATATTGAGGATTAAATACTTTGGCAATCTGTGCTGAGTAATATAGATAGATAAGTGAAATTCCATGAAAAGGAAGTTAAAATTTCTTAATTCTTCAAAAAAGTCATAGTTCTTTATATTGTGCCTTTTGATATGAGTAACTGTTTCATTAACTTTGTTGAAAATCAATGATTATACAGTATATTAAAATTGTAGACAAATATTAAACTATGAAAGAGATAAGATGTAGGCAGAATGAACGTTAGAGAAATATTTCTGAAATGAATACATAGCATGAGATTAGTAATAGACTGCACATTGTAAATAAATTATTTACAAACTTAACTATACCAATAAAGAATGTCCAAAATAAAAATGAGGAATTTACAGATCAGCCATAATAGTTCTCTCTGTGCCAAAATCAAGAAACTTACATTCATGTAATTAGAATTCTCAAAGTAGAAAGGGGTAGGCAATAAATATTTAAAGATTTAAAATTTCTGAATTTAGTTGAATTTATAACACCACATTCCCAAGAAAGATGAACCTTTTGCACAAGGAATTTGAATAAAATCATACCAAGATACACAAAAATGAAATTGCCCAAAACTTATTGTAAAGAAAAAAATCATTAAATCATATATATATATATATATATATATATATATATATATATATATATAAAATATTAGCTATGGGAGAACAAAATTAAGTGGCATTTTATCCCACTTGAAAAAAAAAAAAGACCAAGTGTGTAATTAATTTAAAGGTCTGAAAGAAAAAAAAATATCTGTACTCTTTGAATTTTATACTTAGCAAACATACCTTTGAAAACTAAAAGTAAATTATTTTCCAGTTAAGCAAACTTGAAATATTCTGATACCTCCAGATGTAGCATTTAGGAAATAATAAAGAGCATAATTCAGAAGGCAAGAGAAGTTTCTGTATGGTCCTAGATAAAGAATAAAGAGCCCTCAAAATGATAATGATGCAGAACTATGTAAAGTATATTAATGAACCCATTTAAAAGGTCATTAAAGATTTCTACAAAACAATATCACTCTTGTTTGGGTTATACATGTATTTTGCGCACGCGTGTGTATGTGTAAAAGACAAACAATGTAAAGTTAATGGAAATGTATGTTTTTAAAGTTTCTGTGTGTGTGTGTGTGTAAAAGACAAGAAACAATGTAAAGTTAATGGAAATTACGTTTTTAAAGTTTCTAATACTAGGAGAAAATATATCATTTTTTAAGTAGATTGTAAGTCAAATATACAGTATAAGTTAAAAAAATTAAGATTAAGCAATATTCACATTAAATATTACTTAAAAGTTAAATATTTCAAAACAATTGAACAAGAAAAAGTATTCGTGATAGTAAAGAATTACTAAGAATAAAACATAAAATAAATACTGGAATGGCAAATAAATGACCAGTACTTCTAAGAGTTTGGAGGTAAGATATTGCACAAAGTTCTAGTATTTTGTGGGCCTGTACAGTGTCCATGACGCTTACCCGAGGCCAAATGTTACTTCTGAGACTGAGCCACTACTATTTCCTTGATACCCATCCTATAGACCTGGACAGAATCATGACCTATAGGGTATGGGAGAAGTCCATTTGTAGAGTATGCTTGTGGAAATATTTTGCTGCTGTATAAAAAAAGAATAACTGATAGACTGCGTTTTGTACACCTCTTTTTCTCCTGTGTTTAATTGTTTGCCCCATTTGTTGGGTTCTTTCATTCTCATTCATGGAATTGTGGTCATTTTGATCCCTCTCTAGAATATCTTTTAGTAGTCTGTGTATGGTTGGTTTTGTCGTCATGAAATTCTTTAGCAGTTCTTTGTCATGGAAGTATTTCATTTCTTCATTATACTTGAGAGTTGTGCAGTGTGTTATCATTCTGGATTGGAATTTGTTTTCTTGCAAGACTTGTAGTACTTTACGCCATATGGGCTCTTCTTGATTTGATGGTTTGTGAAGAGAAATCTGCCATTATTTTGGTGGGTTTTCCTTTAAATGTGATACATTTCTTTTCTGTAGTGGCTTTTAGTATACAGTTTCTGTGCTGAATTTCTGGGATCTTGGTTATTATATGTCTGGGTGTGGTTTTAATTGGGTTGATGTTATTTGGAGTTCTTTGGGGGGGTTCTATATGCTTCGGTTTCCTGGATGTCAGATTGTTTCCCCATATTTGGGAAGCTTTCTGCTAATACTTCTGCCTTTATTCTTTTTATATCATTTGTATTGACTCTCATTGATGCCTATTAGTCTTATGTTGCTCTTCTTTGCATTGTCTTGAAAATGTTGAATTATTTTTTCCTGTATCCTACTTGTTTTTAAGAGATCTTTTCTTTTTCAGTAGGTGCAATGGTGTCTTTAAGGTCTGAAAGTCTATTTTCACTTTTTTTTTTTTTTTTTTGGTGGAACCGGGGATTGAAATCAGGCCCTTGTGCTTGCCAGAGAAGTTCTAATTTTACTGAGCCATCTCCCCGGCCCTTATTTTCACTTTCATTCAAAGGGTTTTTCCAGCTTGTGGTTGATGTCTTAATTTCCTGTGTATCGCTGTGAATCTGCTTCATGCATTCTATTTCTTTCCTATATTGCTTATTCTGGAATTCCATCATTTTTCTATTCTCCTCTATTTTTTTTTTTAATCAATGCCTTCTTTAGAAGCACTGAGTACTTCTTTCATTATAGTTATCGTTTCTTTTTTTACTTCAGAAATTATTTCTGATCTGATTTCCTCTCTACCTTCCTGCAGTTTCTTTACTTGAACACTATTATTTCAGAGATTTCAGGTGTGTGCTTTCCAATATCTTCTATGTTAGTGTCTCCTGCATTTGTTCTGGGTGGGCCTGGGACCTGAGAATGCATTTTGCTCCTTCTCTTTGTTATTTTGTATAGCACTCTCTTCTGACCTTTAGTATAGAGCTTAGATAAGAGTTATTATCTTTTTTTTTTTTGTCATTTGTCAGTTTATTTAAAAAATAAAAAAAAACAAGACAACAATTTAGTATAAGTACCACTGGGCTGGGAGAGGTGGAGGAAAAAAAGGGTAGGTTTGCTCTCTGTCTATACAAAGATGCAGAGAAAACTTCAGAGCTGTAGAGACTGCCCTGTGAAAAAGATTTAAATAGACCCTAATACTTGTCACCTTCCTTCACCCAAAGTGTGCACAACTTGCACAATAAAAATCACAAAAGTGTTCCCCTCCCTTTTTTTGGGAAGAAAACAAAGCATTATCAGTGGGTTTTCCCCCCTCTCTGTTTTAAAAGTCATCATTTTTTAAAAAAGATATCAGAAGCAGATGAGGTTACAGCATACAAGTGTGGTCAGAATGCTACTGCCTTATGGAAATGACAAGTGCGTTAAGTGTCAAAGAATGAAGCAGTTGTGCAAAGAATTCTTTCAACAACAAAAAGTTTAGCCTTTAAATAAATCAAGTAACAGTTTCGTAGACCGAACATTTTCAACTTGTAGGACAGCACAAAGTTCGCTATGGCAAAATCAACCCGGCTGGGGGCTGCTCATGGTCAGTTTCGAATGTCTTCTCCAGGGGTCGGAAAGGTGGCCAAGTCCAGTCCATGCTTGGATGGGCGCCCGATCCAGCCTGGGCCGGAGCTTTTGTGGCACTCTGGTCATTCCACTCACCACCACCACCGTTAAACACCATCTTACCTTCGAAATTAAAATTATATCTATATATAACAACCTCCCGTCCTCCCCAGCCCTCCCACCCGCAGTTCCCGAGGTCTGTGTTACAGACAAGGGACAGCATGTGCTGGCCGGTTACTGGTGACGGTGTGGTGGGGTAGAAAATGGGGCGGGAGGAGTCGGAACACGCTCGCAGCCACACACTCTGAGGCCTGGCTCTTCAGATCGGATGCTCGGGAACCCCTTGGCACTTGGTGGGATGCCCGGGCCTGTGCAACAGGACGCAGACACTGGGAAGGGGGCGCCGACGCCCACGCTAGCCCTTAGTGTGACAGCCGGAGGCTCCAGCAGACGCCAGGTAGTGCTGCGGGGAGCCCCGGAGCGTGGGTCTCCCCTTCCCCAGGCACGGCTGGGCCGGGCCGGAGGGGGAACCTCGGGGCAAGCCGGATGGGGCGGCGCGGCCTCATAGCAACTTGCTCCAGTTGGTGCAGCCAGCCGTTCTAGGAGCCGTAGTGCTTCTGCAGCGCGGTGCGCATGGCTGTCTCAAAGACCTCGTGCATGCCCTCCTTGGTCTTGGCAGAGCACTCGAGGTAGTGGTAGGCTTGGATATGCAAGGCCATGGCGCGGCCGTCGTCCATGTACACCAGCTCCTGCTTCATGCGCGCCAGCTCAGTGTGGATTTGTTGCTGCGCAGGTCTTTTTTCTTGGCCACTAGGATGATGGGCACGTTGGGGCAGAAGTGCTTCACCTCGGGTACCCACTTCTCGGGGATGTTCTCCAGCGAGTCCAGGCTGTCCACTGAGAAGCACATGAGTATGACGTCGGTGTCGGAGTAGGAGAGCAGCTGCAGGCGGTCGTAGTCCTCCTGGCCGCCGTGTCCCACAGCGCCGGCTCCACCTGCTTGCTGTCCACCTCGATGTCTGCCATATAGTTCTCAAAGACGGCACATACACCTCGGGGAACTCGTCCTTGCTGAACATGATCAGCAGGCACATCTTGCTGCACGCACCGTCGCCCACCACCACCAGCTTCTTGCGGATGGCTGCCATCAGCGCGCTGGTCCCGCGCAGCGCCGGGGGCCGTGCTCACCGCTCAGCCCTCTCTCAGGCAGGGGTCGCTAGGTGCGCTCGGGCTGCTGCGGCGGGGGTGACGGCGCATAAGGCGGCCCCGTGTGGCAGCTGCGCAACTCCGGGTGGTGGCCGTTCTCCTCAACCCTGCCCTGCGGCTTTGTGCACAATAGCTCACACCGCGGACTCGGCCTAGTTCTGTCCCGGTCCCGCTAAGCGGCTTGCGCAGGACCAACAGGGCAGACAGAGGGACTGCGGTGGCAGATTAGAGTTATCTTATCACCAGGTCCGGATCTGTCAAGTTGAAACTCGTCCAGGTGGTTGTGGCTTGGTTCTGCTTGTTGTGCTCCACTTCTTCCTGCTGGAGCCCTTGGAGATGAATCTTTGACACTCTGGCAAGATGTTCTGCTCCTGGGTGGGTCTTACCTCTAACCTCTTTGCAGGGAGTTCTGTTGCAGGGTTCCACACCAGGCTTGTACACCGGGCCTGGGCTCTGGGTCAAATGAGGATCCGGTGGCCCAGGGTGGTCTCACAGGCCAGGCATTGGCTCTGGTTTGAGAATATATATATATATATATATATATATATATATATATATATATATATATATATATATATATATATGATAGTTAACTTAGATGACTTTACCCTTCTTGAAAAATACCTTTTAATCTGTAATGCATATTGTCATTCTCCCCTATAACTCTTTTTGTTATCTTCCCTTGTTTCTTTTTACTTCTATCCCTAGAAACTAATAATCCCTAATGTTCAATTTTGTCATTTATTTTTATTAAGGGATCCAGGGCATGCTTTCATATCATTCTGTTTTGTGGTTAAAAAGGTGATTGTATTCTCAAATAGAACACAATCTAGTTTCTTTCCTCTCTAGAGTATTTTAAAAACATTCTTATTTCCACTTCTTCCAATTTACCCAAGCCCTAGATTCATTTTGCCACATGCCTGTTGGATCTTGATACCTGAATGTTTCAGTATTCCTTCAAATTGGTAGTAGCTCTGATCTAAACCTGACAGCTTGTAAACCCTAATAGAAAGCATTTCCTCTTGGTTTACAGACTCTTGGATTTGCTTCTTTCTTCTAATAGTTTGACTTAATATTATCGAGACTGTTTCATTTTTTTATTTTTAATATCTAGACATTGCCAAACTTGGATGATTTTCCTCTTCCCTCACTTTTCCGTTGATGTGTCTCTATGTTTTTTTGTATTCTTAGTCAGACCTTGTTATGTATGTCTTAATCTCTAGTAAGGTTTTAGATTTATTTTCTCTTTTTTCCAACCCTTTCGCATACCAGCAGCATAATCCCCCAGTTCTGCTTAGCCAATTCTAATGTTGTTCCTTCTTGGGTAATTTATAAAGAGAAAAGTTTATTCAGTTTACTCTTTTGGAGACTGAAGATCTATAAACAGTACCTATAGTGTAATCCTAGAGGGCTGCTGTGGCTGTCTTACCTCAGGACATATGGCATAATTGTCTATACCTGAGCTATACACCAAGCTATACCACTTAGGGCTTCTACACCATCTCCCAACACCATTAACTGCCAAGTTCACACAAGGAACCTTTAGGAAACACACTGACATACTATCCAAACAGTAGTAACTTTCCTTCTCCTAGTTATATGTGTATATAAGACCCATATCAAATTCTTTGTGAAATTTTCCAGTTATTCCATATACAACATTTCCAGACAAATTTTCTGTGCAAATTTTCCTAATCTGTATTACTGGTGCCCTAATTGTCACTTCAGTAAGAAATTCCTTACTGAACCCCAGCACATGCAGGGATTGGGTTTGATTGGCTTGCTGTGCTGGCCCCACCCCCGGGATGCACTGAGACTGCGATTGAGACTGGACATGGTGGTGGTTCACCTATAATCCCAGTACTTGGGAGGCTGAAAACAGGACAGTCACTACAAGTACAATCTGTGTAAGGAGATCCTGTAGACCCTGTACTAAATACATTACAGTAAATAAATATTTTCCCAGTATCTAATTCATACTTTCTGCCACTTTTATTAAGTCACATCTTCTCCTCCCCCTTCAGAAAAAAAGGTTGGATTTGTCTGATTTTCTTTGGTTACATTATATTTTATTTAGTGCATGTACCATGTTTTGATTAATTATGCTGTTGATAACTGTTGAGAGTTTTTTCTTTATCAAGCAGCATAGATAGGTGCTTTATTGGAATAAATTCTTTCTATGTACATACATACTTTATTTCCTAAATTATTTGACTATGGCTTATGTATGATATCCCTTTATTCCTAAATTACTTTGGGGAAGAATGTACATAGTTATAATCATCAGTCTTCTTATTGAAAAATGTAGCTCTCTTCATTTAATCACATTTTGAAATATGAAGTTCAATAGTTTTATTTATCTAGACCTTAAACTTTTCTTAATTTATTAGGAGACTTTCAGTAATATTTCTTATTCTTGTGAATGAAATTAAGAATTGCAATATCTTTTTGCAAGGTCAGATTAAAAAATGTTAATTTTATTATCTTTTTGCAAGCATGGGATTTATGTTATAATCCTTTAAGTTAATGATCATAAGCATAGATTGACAACAGGTCAAAAATGTATAAAATAAATGGACAGTTACACTGAACTAAGGTACACTTTTTCATATATTGGCCATGTAGGATTACAAAACCTTTCCCCCCCATTGTCTTCTTATTTTGTACTTCATTTATATATTGAGAAACTGTTATTTAAGCTGTGTGTGAGATTTAATTATTTAATATATGGTCTTTATTTTATTTTATGTATTTATTTTGGAGACATGATCTCACAGTGCAGCTCAGGCTGGTATCAAATGCGCAATAATACTCCTGCCTCAGGCTCCTGAGTGCAGGGATCATAGGCATGCACCATGCCCAGCTAATGTTATGGTCTTAAGGTGTACCTTTTATCTTAAAAATTTGAAAGTTTATCCTTCTTTATAAGAGAGTTGTACTCCATTGTGTACCACATTTTATTTATCCATTCATCTTTTGATGGACATATAGGCTTTTTCTAAGATTTACCTATTATGCATTATGCTGCTATAAGCATGGATATGTGTGTTTCACTTTAATATGATGTCTTTAAACCTAGGGATAATACCTAGGAAGGGAATGGCTAGATCAAATGCAATTTCTATTTATATACTTTTTCAGGAATTTTCATACTGATTTCAGTAGTGCTTGTTTCATTTTGCACTCCCCCCAAAATGAAGAGAATAGTTCCTTTATTGCCTGCATCCTTGCTAGCATTTGTCATTACCGATTTCTTGATGATAACCATTCTTCCTGGAGAATGTTTGTTTTAATTTGCATTTCTTGAATGTCCAGTGATGTTGAATGTTTTTTTCATCTATTTGGTATGTGATATTTTTATACCATATAAGAATTTCTTTTTTCATTCCCCTATACAACTAATTTAGTTTTCTTTTAGTTTATCTGATTTTGTGTTATTATAAAGCCTTTCATTTATGCTTAAGTTAAAGAGAAATACATCTATGTTTTCTTCTATTAACCACAAGAAGAAACTTTTTACATTTAAATTCCTGATCTATCTGGTCCTATGCATGAATGAATTATTGATATATTTTTATTCTCCTTATATCATTACCAAGCGGAGCACCATTTATTAGAAAGTCTGTGTTCCAGTGCTTAGAGATACTACTATTATGTGCTAAATGTCCATATCTACTTAGATCTGTTTCTGGAACTTCAGTTTTGTTGCATGTGGTTGTTTGGACAACTCTGTAAAATAACACTTTTAATTATATTTTATGACATGCTGTAACATCTTACAGGATTAACCTGCATTCATATCTTTTTGTTTGGTGTTTTCCTACCTATTTTTATTTAAAGTTTCCAGAACATTAGGATTTTATTTTTGGATTAACAGCACTGGTCCTGTGGCATGAACTTCCTATAATTAGTGAGTGCTATGTACACAGCTAACATAACAAAGTACTTCATTATGAAAAATAAAACAAATATGAGGAAAGTATATTTTAGAGTTTCAGAGAAGGCATTGAAACTTTCTACAAAAACTCGCTAGGCATTTTTCTGATAGTAATAGAATTATTCTTTTTTAAAATTAATTTTATTGAGAAAGAAATAGCAATGAGAGTTTCAAAACAGGTTAGTAGGATAGTTACAATAATTAATACATTGCCCATTGGTGTCTTTGTAGTAGTTATTAAATAGTACAAGATACAGACAGCATATCTTGTCTAAACACTATTAGTACAAATATTTCTCATTGAACTAAGAGAAAGTAGCTGTGTATCGTATTTTGTGTATGTAAACACACGTGTACGCGCACACATGTGTATATATATATATATATATATATATATATATATATATATAATTTTCACTACAAAATGATTCATCATTTCTATCCCCCTTTTTTGTTTAGTTTTGCCAGACATGGATATTCTATTGCCATTCAAATATTATAGGTTGTGTGAATTCAGTGAAATAATCCAGTATACTCCAGTAGTCCATAATAATAGTGAGTTATCCGCAGAACTGACAATGTCAGAAGTTGTTGACTTGAGCCTTTTACAGAGCAGCATATATTATTATGACTACTTTTTATACCTCATCTTTATACTTTTCTGCTGGATGGTTAAGACCAAGGTAAAGCAAGACCTGTATAACAAAAAATGTAACTTTTGTATCTGCCAAAATCAGTCAAATCCCCTCAGGATTTACCCTGAAATCATGTGCAGCAGTTTGTAGATCTTTTGTCAGTATCAGCCATCTGGATGAGCCACAACCGTTGCTTGACCAGTGTGGTCTCTGAAAGCCTGAGAATGTTTTCTCTCTAGGTGACTCTCCTTAGGCACAAACAGAATTATTCTTGAAAATATTGACTGTTAAGGGAACTTTTTTGAAAGAAGACTATTTATAACTTCTTTTTCCATTTCTTTCCAACCACATTACAACTGTGGTTGTAATTTTCAGATTTTGAGTATTGATTTTATATTCTGAAAAATGAGTCATATATATGTATATGTATACCGGTATGTTTTTTTACTCCATCTTACTCATTTTCCTGGTGGTACTGTTAAAAAATGGAAATCTTTATCTGAATAAATACAATTTGTCATTGCTTTTCATTGCTTAAAATGAAGAAAATTGCCATGGATTGTCTCTTTTCTGTGTAATGTTTCATCATCAAGTTGACCACAGGTAACAGCTAATTGGCTCCATCTTTCTAAGAAACATCATGCATAAGAATGAGACTTTCACATTGTTCTTCTGGATCTCTCTGAATTTGATGTTTTCTGCATATGAGGATAAAAAAATTCTTGATTCCTGCCATCACAGGTTCCTAATTATTTTAATGGAATTAGAGTTAAAAATGAAACAAATATAGGGTTCGTGTTTCTAAAAGTCAAGAAAACAAATTACATCTCATGCACATACACAGTATCAGCCTTTATCGTCAGAGGTATTGTAAAGCTTAGTAAGGTTGTCTATCAATATTTTGGTAAGAAAGCAGCCCCACAGACAGAAACTCTGCAAGAATTGTTCCAGGAAAGACACTTAAGATTGCACATTAATACTGCTTAGTAGAAAACTTCACTAAAAACTTCCACTATAGTGAAGTGAGAAAGAAACCTAGCCACAAAAGTAGCATGTTTAGCATACGCACAGTACCAAAGAGCACTGATATATGCAACTTCTCAACTTTTTTCTCAGTGTAATAGTATAGACAGCATAGAACATGGCTTCAGTGAGAGACTATAAAGTGAACCATTTGTATTTCTTCCAGCAAATGTTTTAGACCCTTGGCAGGTTTGCTTATCACAGATTCTAATGCTTAAGTTACGGTTAATAGTTCAGAGAGAATAAATCTACACAGTTACTTGGAAATAGTGGAGCAAGACAGATGTTTACTCTAGCAACATGTTTATCTTAAAAGTGCTTCTTGATAGGACAAATTTGCCAAAAGCCATATGAATTAAGAAAATCAAGCTTTTTATATATTTGAGTCCCAGTAAGTTTCCCCACAGTTTTTGACTTTCACAGTAGGATATAGCATGCAAAACAACTTCACTTCTAATGTATGGCTTGATGGACACTGTTGACAGCACTTAACATTGTGTGAGAATTTTTTCAGTATCACTGTTTGTGTTCTCAGGTTTTTAACTGGGTAGATCAAAAATTTCACAGAACATATGGAGGTAGCTGAAAGAAGTAATCATAGTTGTATCTACTGTAGAAGCAACAGTTTTCTGCATTTGCAGAAAAGCAAGTTTTTCCTTGAAATTATCTTGTACACTGTTGCCTCAATAGCTTCTAAATAATAAATACCCAAAGTACACAAGAAAAAATGGTTTATTGTATTGAGTAAAACATAAATTCTGAGGAAGCAAACCATAATTCCCGCAGCTAGTAGGAAAATAATAATCCCAAGAGCCATTAACATATGTTGAGGGAAACCATTGTTTTGGGAATTTATTTCAGTTATGATAAATACACAAAATTTACAATATTATGTTAATGATCTCTCTGAGATCTTCAAAAACAGTACCTGAAAAACTTGGCAGATGTCAGTCTAAAAGGAAGTGAAAACTTAGCACACTTAGCCTTTCTGCCATATGTTGGTGTTGTCTGAACCAAGCCCTCCAAACACCTTGGACTCAGAGCATTATAGTACTTAACACAGAGGGAGCAGCAGGGTGAGCCCTTGAAGTCCTACCACAGCTCAGAGCTCAGAGCAAGGCCTCCAATGCCACTCAGCTCCATTCTATCTGGGAGGGTCGGTAGTGAGCCAAGGGAACAGGCCACACCGTCGTCAGCCAGAATGCTGACCCCGACTCTCACACTAACCAGCCAGCTCTGCACTGCCCATTTCTAAAACTTTTCCCTAAGAATTTTGGGATTAGTTCCTCTACATCTGTAAAATCGTTTTGGTATTTTTTAAGTGAGATTTCATTAAAGTTATAAATAAGAGAGAATTGACATTTGTGATGTTGAATTATTTTATCTAGAAATAAGAGATACTTTTTCATTTGTTCAAGTCTACTTTTTGTTTTGGAAGAGTTACTTATGTAGGTTATTGATTTTTTTTTTTTTTTTTTTTTT
>PVKA01006249.1:67944-84935 GCA_004027165.1 Ctenomys sociabilis | reverse complement strand
TTCTTTCTTTCTTTCTTTCTTTCTTTTCTTTCTTTCTTTCTTTCCTGTTAATTTCTGCTGTCCATATATGACTGTGAAGCACTTGATGCTTTCTTTTCTCTCTTATCTTTTTCATACTTTTTGACCCATTTTGTGTGCTAGTATCTGGTAATCTAAACAACTTATTTGAAGATAATAATAAGCAATAAAGCAACCATTACTAGACTCCTATCATTTTGTCTAGTGAAACTATCATTTCTAATGTATTTTTCTTTTACTATTTTTATTCTTTAAAATATAAAAATATTAAAATTTCAACTTTTTAAAAAAATCACAAAAACAATGAATCCTTTTTGCCCTGAAATTTCTTTCCTAAAAACTTGTCTAAAGTAATTTTGATATAGACAAAATTGTAATTGTAATAAAAATTGAAACTGTGTCATAGGCAAGACCAGTTTTAAATAATTAGCAATAGAGTTATGTCCACCCAGTAATGAACTGCCAAGCCACTAAAAAAGAGGGACTTCAAGCATACTTGTACATGTGGAAGTAAGATTAAGTACATTTAATTTTCATAATTAAGTTTTAAAGCCAGTCCTGGTTGTTCAAACCTGCAGTGCCAGTATTTCATGAGTCTGACACACACACACAAAAAAATCAAGTTTGAATCAAACTGAGGCAAATCAGTGACTTGAGACTCTAGGTCAAAATTAAAATATAGAGGGCCAGGGAGATGGCTCAGTGGAGTAAGTGCTTCCCTAGCAAGCACAAAAGTGTGAGTTCAATCCCTGGTTCCACCAAAAAAAAAAAAAAAAAATTAAATATAAATAAACAAACAATTAAATAGACTAAGAATGCAGCTTAGTAAAAAGACCCTGCATTCAACTCCCACTGTCCCCCTACACACACAAATAAATAAAGATAAATATGCATGGTTAGTCCAAAAGTGATAAAAGCAAGTGAGGATAATTTTGTGGTTGTTATTATATATTATGAAAGATATCCACAGGTTAAGTTAGAACCCACAGGATCCAGTCTCCTTCCAAATCCTTACCTCTGGGCATCGTGCACTGGGGACCAAGGTTTGGACTCCTGAGTTCTTTGGTAAAGTTTTAGATCAAAAGCATAATGGTACCATTTTAAAAGTTTTGCATCTAATTTTATTTGCATTATAACTAAGCTAATGATCCCTTCCTATTTGTTTCTTTTTTTTTTTTTTTTTTGGTCTTTTTGAGACAGGGTCTCACTATGCAATTCAGGCTGGCCTTAAGCTCACTTTGTAGCTCAGGCTGGTCTCGAACTCACAACAATCCTCCTGCCTCAGCCTCCCGAGTGCTGTGATTACAGGCATGCACCACCATGCCCGGCCCTGATCCTTTCCTATTTGAAATCCAATATTCACTAGAAAATCTTCCCTTGCACTTTTTAGGAATAAACAGCTACTATTTCTAAGTATAATTAAAAATGCTGCATATACTTATTTTAAAAGAAAACATTTATAAGATGAACTTGGTTTGGTAATATTTCATCAAATTTAGCATATTAGTATCTTCAGTTTAAAATCAAAGTTAAAAATGATTTTTATACAAACTAAACCTACTTAAGGTTTTAATTTACTATGCTTAGATATGGTTTAAATATAGTTGAACTCAAAAATAAAACTTTGATAAAATGCTATTCATAATGATCAGTATGTTTTTATCTTTTGACTTTGCAATGTACATTAAATAGCGTATGTAATTAATCATTAAACACCAAACAGAAACCTACCGACTTTTAACTCTACTTGCTGTACTACTGACGGGCTTGTGCAAAATCATATAACTGCTTCTGGCAAACTCCAACTTCTGAGTTATTTAACACCACTGAGCTCCTTTTCTTTTCTATTTTATCTTTTTGGGTATTTCAATCCCATAAGCATAGCCTTTTCTTATCTCTTGGAAACCATTTTCTCCCTGTTTCCTTCCTTAGACTGCTATTTTCCTATTTCCTGAAGGAAAACCTTAGCTAGATCCTGGGCAAGGAGCTAACACTTCAGTTAGACTGAAAAGTTTCTTCTATAATATTCTTTGACATTTTGAAATTTTATAAACTTACCTACTCACATTCATTAGATTTTTTCCTACACAAAACATCTAATGAGAAAATCATGATACTTTAGAAATTGGTTCTAGATAGATTTTGAATCTCCTTAGTTTTTCTAAAAGCAGAGAAAATCAGGAAGTAAACAAAAGAACTTACATAGTGTCTGTAATGTGATAGGTAATAAAAGGTCTATAATCATCACAGTTCATCAGGTACCAATTTTCTGCTTTGAGACTAAGAGGGTTTGACAATGTCTGATTTATGAATTAGAAATGATGCCATTGTGACATCAGTGTAAAATGCAAAAGTGATAGAGGGAAAGAACAGTGATAGGGCCTATAAGATACAAGAATCAGACAAGGTTACTAATCTAGAAATTAGCAGATCATGATAAAAACTAATTTATACGAAAGTAGACATGATGGAACAAGCCTATAATCTCACTCTGTGAGACTGAGGTTACAGGATCAAAGTTCAAGCTCAGCCTGGACAAAAGGGGTGGGAATGTAGATCAAAATATTGTTCCTGAGTTCAACCCGTGGTATAAAAGTAAAAGAAAAAACAACTGTCTTATGCTGTCATAGATCATATGGAAGAGGAAAGTTTTGCAAAGGAAAGTAACAGCATTTAAGAGAAAGAATGGGACTCTCATAAAATATACCACAAAGCTATTGACCTAGCTACTAGTGCCTATAAAGTCTGGAAATGCAGACCGACTGCAACAAATGGTTTCTTAGTATTTCATCTACAAGTGATGATATTATTCCCCAAAACTGAAACTTTAATATGCTTAAGGAAATTAAATTGCATATAGACTGGGAGAGTTAGCACATTCCTAAATTGCTTGTGTATTCTTTTCTTTTTTAAAAAATAATTTTATTGAGAAACAAATAGCAATGAGAGTTTCAAAAGTGATTATTAGGGCAGGTCCAATAATTACTACACTGAACTTTTTTGTCTTCTTAGTGGTTTTCATTCACAAGATGCAGGTATGATATCCTATCCTCAAACACTATTAGTACAAATATTTCTATTCATTGAATTAAGAGAAAATAGCTGTAAATCTATCTTAACTATTTTGGATATACATATACAAAACAGTCCCTCATTTGTATCCCTTTTTTGTTTAGATCTATCAGAGATTGGTATTCTATTGCCATTTAAATATCATTAGTGCATGAATTCAGCAAAATATTCCAATATAGTCCAGCAGTTCATAACAGTAATGGGTAATTCATAGAACTGGCAATGTCAGAAGTTGTTGACTTGAGCCTTTTACAGCTCAGCATATAAATAAAGCTTTACTTGCTATACCTTATAATACATATATAACAAGAAATGTAACTTTTGTATCTGACAAGGTCAGTCAAATCCCCTCAGGATTTATCCTGAAACCCTGCACCACACTTTGTAGATCCTTCATCAACGTCAGCCATGTGGATGAGCCATGGCCATTACTTGACCAATTTGTTCTCTGTGAAAGTCTCAAAGAATGATTTCTCTCCCTGTGACTCTCTGTAGGAACACTCTACATTGTCAGAAAAAAAATTAAAAATAAAAAAATTATTTAAAAAACAGGAATAAACAATTACATGTTTTAACACAAAACAATTTGTAGTAACAATATTAGCGTTTTAGCAGGATAGTCAGTCCTATGACTTTTTCTTGTCTCTTGTCATTTATTACCTTTTATTTACACAAACATTTACTTGAGACAGTATGGTAGTAGTTGGATGACATGACAAAAAGTATGTATTTAGAAGACCAGAATGACAGGCATTCCAAGCATGACCCTAGTATTACACATTGCTATCTTCAGTGCAGTTCACTGGTATCAGCATATATAGTTAGTCAGAATGAGAATCCTAACAGTTCACTTTCAAGTTTCAAAAACCTGAGGAAGATTCTCAGGATCATCACCTTAACCATCTTGTGTGTATAAATGTATGGCTTTGCCCTTATCATGTTTCCAGGCTTTCTTCCTTGCCCTCTCTTTGTTGTTTAATCCTTAAGTTCTCCCTTTCCTTTTAATTGTTTTATACCTTTCTATTTTTATTTCTTCTTTTGAGGTCTTACTCAAAAGGGAGAGTATATGATATTTACACATTTGGGTCTGGTTTATTTCACTTATGAGTATATCTTCAAGAGGCAAGGTAATGATATTTTGATGCCATCAAAATTTACTATGGTTCCTCTTTGTTTTCACTCTATGCCCTGTTTGGGGTTTTGCATTAATTTGAAAAGCAAATTTTAAAAATTTAAATTTTGAGCTAATAAAACAAATGTGCTTGATCAGGAGGTAAGTATATATGTAGATCACTGTCATTATTCTCATAAAGAGGAATATTTTAAAATTTAGAATAATCATTCTATTTCAAAGTCATAAAGAGATGTATCCTAAAGTTATTTCAAAGCCATAACATATTTTACCTTCAATTTGTAGTAACAATATTAGAGTTATATTATACAGATTTTATTATATTAATACTATCATTCTAATTTTGAGGCAATTATGTATAAGAATAAAAGGAATATGTTCATTTTTCAATATCATTAGTGACCAAAATAAATAGGACTGATGTATTGGAAAGTTATGGAAGATGTCTTATAATATTTAATTTAATAAATATAAACAGAGACTCAACATTCACTGTTGCTTTAAATAAAATATATTTTCCTTGTGTATATTGAAAGCGCCTAGAAAAAAAAACAAAACTCTGAGTGGCAACAAAAATTTTAGAACTCATATTTCAGATTCTAAAAATATTACTACCACAAAAATACACAGTGCTTCTTCAAAAACAAATGTTCTGCTTTAAGTTTTCTTTTCTAATTTATACTCTAGTCAGCACTGAGACTAATTTCGATTATTTTAGTTGAGTGTCTAAAATCTTGAACCGATTCCTGCTTGCAAGCATCGATTGGATTTCTCAGAAGAGATTGCGAACAGTCCTTCCTTTCAGCGGGGTCCCGAGCGCTTTCTAAGCCTCTGACACGTTCTGGTTCAGTGCTGTTTCCAAGATGAGACTGCACGATTAACTTAACTGGAATCGATGTGTTATGACTCCAGAAGACCCTCTTATTTGCTTTTCCATTGCCAGACATCTAGCTCCTCTTCTATGGCAGGGCCCCTGGAGAAAAGGCAGCACAGGCCGGGCGCTGTCCCCTTTGTCAGGATTTCATCCCCACTTGATTCTGGACTTGAAAAGTTCCAAGCACCTGTGCAATACCCTGATTCACTACTTCTCTCTCTCTCTAGAGACAGAGGAATATTTTTTAAAAGTATTTTGTCTTAGTTTCAAATATAGCACAAGCTACATATTTATTCATTTATTAAGCACAAGTAAGGTAAATGTGTTTTAACAAAAACAGAAAAGTTAGAATTGTAAATCCTGGGAAAATTTATTGAATTACACAAATGTTTTTCTCTCTGTAATATACAGCTATTGATAAATTTAATGTTTCATCTGTAAATCTGAAATATATCAACATTAAAGTTTTTGTGAAAGGGCCACATGTTCTTTTATAAATGTAGTATAGAACCTCTTGCTCTTTGAAATTTATTTCAGGGGCCAGCAAGATAGCTCAGCAGACTAAAGCGCCAGTTTAGACAAGCTTAGATAAGTGTGGGGACTGCAGTTTGATCCTCAGCTTCACAGGCTACACAGGCCCTGACCCCTGGCTGTGAGCCAGCCACAGATCCCTGGTGTACTGGCGTAGACCTGTAATCCCAGCACTGGGAAAGCCTGAAAGCAGGAGGTTCACCACGAGTCTGAGCTGCATAGTGAGACTCTGTGAAAACCAAATACTTAGAAAAATTATTATATATTTGTGAATAATTTTTATTAAAATATGACCCTTCTGAACAGTAAAAAAGAAATGAAGCATAGATTCCTTATCTGAAAACAAGACCTTAACAGATTTAGACAAGACTATTTTTACAGTAAACTTGTCCTCTTCTCTCTTAAGTAATACCCTTTCTGAGCACAGTGGAACTCACTGCATACACTAAAGAATTATTTTTATTGTTTTCCAAGAACTATCCATCTATGATCTCTTTTAGAGTTATTGAAAATGCACGCAATTCTTCAAACCATGTTATTGCAAGTTTCTTGCACTTTAAAAAGAAGAAAAATTTGTACTGAATTTACTCCAATGATTATTTCTCATATAAATGTCATAAAATTCACAATCTGATAATTTATGACAAATATAGAGTCTATAAGATCATCACTTAAGATCTGAAAAACAAAATTATAAATAATGAATGAGTATACCTAAGAGAGATATTAACAATCTGAAGACATATTTTTTATTACAGGAACTAGAAAATCTATAGTATTTATATTATAAATATTTATAAAATTTTGATTTATAAATTTAGCTAGTAAGAATAGGATTATTATTTATTTCTACATTCAGAAAACTTAAGCATTAAGATAATTTTAGATAATATTAGGGCACAAACCACATTGAGTCAACCCACTTACAGACCAAGTTTGTGACTTTGTAAAACAAATATGTCTGAAGACCATTATGTTAAAGTACAGTCAGTGAGACACTCGAGTTTAGGTATCAGGTTGTTGATCTCATACAGGAAACCCAAAATTGAAATAAGGATCAAAATAAAAGATATTGAAAAATAGGAAAACCCTACCTATGAATTCTGTACCTTAAGCCATTGGGGTAAAAGCTATAATTATATAACAACATCAATTATAAACTGAGAGCTTGCAGGCAAAATACTTCCTCTTGAGAGCTTGTTTTCAACCTGTGGTTGGGGGATTTAAGGAGGAGAGTGGATAAAGAAAAGCTAACTACAAAGAAAGAAGCAGCCAGACTGGAGGACAAAGGATGATCCCTCAAGCTTCCAGAAATCAAATAAGAGGGCAAAAGAGAAAGAACAATGTCATGACATTTTAAAATTGCCTTTTTTAAATGTTCCACACTTTTAAATGCTTTGCTGAGAGATTTTGATCATTAAAATTTCATGCACACCTTTGCTATGTGGCTAAAGAGTGACTCACTAGTAGTTTGACTTTTGCCATTGACTGTGGAATCTGAATTCTTGTAGTTGTTGTTAATCTGAATTTTCCATCAGAGATTTTTGAAAGGCTAAGCAAATATTCTTCGTCCTAAATTATTTCAAACTAACAAATATTTTTCCTCCTAAATTATTTCAAAATACATAATATAAATTTTAAACACATGGGCCAGCCTGAAAGCTCAGCAGATTAAAGTGCTTGCTTACGCAGATACAGGGGCTGGAGGTTTGATACCTGGCATGACCTGTCAGCCCCATGTCCTGGGTGCGCTGAGACAGGGATTGAGACTGTGTGTAGTGGAGCATGCCTGTAATCCCAGAGCTTGAGAGGCTGAAAGCAGGAGGATCACTACAAGTCTGATCTATGTAGTGAGACCCTGTAGACCCTGTCCTAAATACAGAAAATAGTAATTAAATAAGTACAATTAAGTAATTATTTTAAAAGTACACTTCATTATGTTGCCAGGGAATTAATAAATCAGGACACTGCTATGAGCTCTCATCATTCTGGAATACAGTTTCTTCAAAATGAATCATCTACACAGGAGATACATGGGTAATTATCATGTAAAGAAATGGTGAAACACAACGTCATTCCATATATTTTATACTGGATATCCTAATTTCCATGTTATTGCATATCTCAAACAATGCTGGTCACTGTATTTTTTTTTAAATGCTTCCCTGCAGCCCCACTGGGCTGGGCTCCAGTGTTTCTGTGGCCACTGCTGTGTGAAGCCCCTGCCTTGCTCTTGCTGCACCGAGAGGAGATCCTGGGAAATGCCGACCATTCAGGCCCAAAAATAAAGGCCAAGAAGAGAGAAACACCAGAAAAAGTTTTTTTGAGTTTTCCAGGTTGCACTTGAATTTGTGCTTCTCCTGCCTCAGGCCCTTCAAATAACTTCAACTATGGGCATGGACTAAAATATCCAACTGAAAATCCATTTATTAAAAACTAAACTTTCAGTTAATCACTTCATTCCACTTGCAAAAATTAGCTTAATATTGATCACAAGTCTACAAAGCAAAACTTAAAGCTAAATAACATGTAAAAGACAGCTAATGGCCATGGAGATAACTCAGCTGCCTGTCAAGTGCAAGGTCCTGAGTTCAATGTCCCACCCCCCAAGAGAAAGAAGTCATCTAACCACTTAACAGTTGACCCTCAGTGTCATTTGAGTATTGTAGTTGTTTACCTACTATCCTGAGTGTTATCCATTGAGTGTCATTTCAGTCACGTAATTCTTATTTGAATAATATACATTAGTATTTCCATTTGTTTTATATCGACTACTTTTGTATACTCTTTAAATGTACAACATTGTATTCATCTTTGATGTTTTTAAATGTAGAAAATTGTATTAGCTTTTATGTTTCTAGTGACATTTAAATAGTTCTGGTTATTTTCTCTTACTACTTTGTGTATATTTGTGAAAAATACTTATAATTTTGTGCTACAACATATAAAAGCTCTTATGATTAATTCATTAGATATAATTCTCACACTTCGCCAGGACTCCAAGCAGGCACAGGAGCTGGGATTTGATCCCTGTTACCGCATCCTGCGCTGGTCCTGTCCCTAGGTGCGCTGAGCTGGTGAACAAGTCCTGGTGTGGTGGTGCACGCCTGTAATTCCAGCAATGGGGAGGCTGAAAACAGGAGGATCACTCTGAGTCTGAGCTATGTAGTGAGACCCCATATCAAATACAGAAAAAAATTAATTCATTCATTACGCACTTTCATGGCTGTTGTTTTGCTTGTAGACGGGTTTTGTGAAATCCCAAAATTTCCTGGTTTGGGCTCAAATTGCTGTTCTCTTGCCCTGGGCTGCCAGAGTTCTGGGATTCTAGGCATGTGCAGTCATACCCGGCGTGGGACCTTCTCCAGAAGACTGACAGGAGGGATGGCGGGCGGCTTGGAGGTAGAGCCCTGGTATGAAGCTCTGGGTTCAGTCCCATGTGCTCATGGGAAAGAATATCAGGAGAATGAAAAGACAAGCTACAAAGCAGAAGAAAATGTTTATAAAATATAAAGGATGTTTACAAAGAATATATAAAAAGAAACTGTAAAACTTAGTGATCAGAAAGCAAAAGAGTTTGGAGGCCTTCACACAAATACTTGAAGAGCTGGAAAGGAAATTATCCTGATTTAATTACTACACATTTAAACATTCAATGAATTACAATACTGTGGTTCATGAATCAGAACAAAAAAGTCAGCTAAAACTATTTTGAAATGTGATTATCAGTGGGAAAGATAAAGTACAGTGACTTGGAAGGGACACAGGGGGCTTCTAGATTGCTGGCAATATTCTATTTTTTGACTGGCATAGAAGTTGTAAGGCTGTGTTCATGCTTCATAATTCAGTGATTTATACACATAGGTATGTGATATATATATATATATATATATATATATATATATATATATATATATATATATTACTTGAATTAGCCAGGCGTGGTGGCGCATGCTTGTAATCCCAGCACTCGGGAGGCTGAGGCAGGAGGATTGTTGTGAGTTGGAGACCAGCCTGAGCTACAAAGTGAGCTTAAAGCCAGCCTGAACTGCATAGCGAGACCCTGTCTCAAAAAGACAAAAAAAATAAAAATAAATAAATAAATATATATTACTTGAATTAATAATTTCAAATAAAGATAACACAAGTCATGGACAGTTTTCAAACTTACAGTCTGTCTTACACTCTATTTCATTATACTATTTTTGCTCTTGGGACAAAAAGCCCAACATCACAGGCTAAAGGAAAGGTGTATTTCACCTCACAGTTTGTAGCAGTTTCAATCCAGAGTGGGCTGGCTCCAAGACAGAGTGAGGTGGACAGAGTGACACCATGGAAGGGAAACAGAGATACACAAAGAAGAAAGAATATATATAATTTGGGGATAAAGTTATAAATGATGTTACTTTCTTCTTTGTCCCTAAAATTCGTCTACAATGACAGAGTCTCACCATGCAGTCCAGGCTGAGCTTCGAAATGTTATGTAGCCTGGGCAGGCCTGAAACTCAGTCTTCCTGCCTCAGTCCCCTAAGTTCTGGGATTATAGGTGTGTGCCACAACACTTGGCTATATCCCAGTTAGTTAGCTAATTAGCTAGTTAGTTTGTTTCTTTCTTACTTTGAATAAGCCCTTTATTTTTCCCATTCAGTGAACTCTATTGATTTTACAACTTTTGATTTAATGGAAATTAAATTTTTTATTTTAGCATTATATTTTACAGTCTTCAGAGAACATGAATTTTTTTTAAGAAAAAAATTGACTTTCTTATGATGAGAACATGTAATTATGATACCCAATTTATCCTATAAACCAGTGTCTAACAAGCAATTGAAAGACATTATAGACCAATTTTAGTGATTTTGAATATCCTCATGAAAAACTTGCTGAACTTTTTGGATTTCCTACATACAACCTTACTGGAAAATAAGTCCTATCATAATTTTTAAGTGTGCCCCTAATATACTGTTAGGTTTTACTTCAAAAATGTGCTTGAATTAAGGTCAGTCAGATGGGTGCATTTAGAATATCCCATCACTGGACATGATGGATGTATTGAATCATATAAAAATTATTTATTACTAATTAATAGTGTTATTGATATTAATACTTTAAATGATAATGTAAGATATAAGTACTCATAAATACCCAAGCAGGCACTCTTGAACAGGAGAAAATGAGTGTATAAATAGATGAATGTGAGACATACTGAACTGCTGAATGATCACCTGGAGTACAGACACAATGCATAAATAGAAAAGTGTATACTGAATAAATGACAAAAATTTAAAATGCTTCCAAATTAATTAAAGGGGCCCTGTGTCTCTTGCTGTGCCTATCTCTTTAATTTCATCTCTTTGAGATGAAATTGTCGTCTACAATATGTAATTACTGGCTGGAATTTACAAATTCTAAACTTAAACTGGCATAGGAAAAATCACTGATTGATCTGCACCTCATGAAAGATAGTGATGAGGTAGAGATGATCAAGCAGTAATAATGTTCAGACTGGTACTCGCCCCATTATTTACACAGTCTGTGCACTTTGTTCTCATCTTCTAGAATGAAACAGGTCTATGTTTCTGAGCATGAGATTTAATAAGTCTTGGACTACTAATTTCCCTCCACAGATAGACGAGCACCTTTTCCCAGCTGCAGATCATGATACTTAATGAGGTGATTTAATTCAAATGCTTTTTTCTTCGACAATGAAGTGTACTATGAACACATCTATTTAGTCATGAATGTATGTTTTCAAAAAGATGATCTCATCTATGCATAGATCCTAGAGTGAGAATAAGATGAGCTCTTCTCTATAGAGAAAAACATCACTTGACAAGAAGGTGGTATTGGCAAGAAAAGCAATATCTATGGGTAAAACAATTGGGTCAGTGAAATTGAAAAGTGACATGTTTTTCTTTGTTTTGTTTATTGTTTGTTTGTTTTTGTACTGTTACTGCTTCCATGAAGTCAATCAAGGCTTTTAGTAGCTCAGCAGACTAAATCACAAGGTCCTGGGCTTCAATCTCCTAGCCTGCAGTGTCGGTCCCGCCCCTGGGTTGCATTGAGATGGTACTTGAGATTGGCCATGGAGATGTGCATCTGTAATCCCAGCTCTTGGGAGGCTATAAACAGGTGGATCACTACAAGTCAGGTAAAGTAATGCGCCCCTGAACAGCATGTAGACCCTTTCCTAAAATACAGAGAAGCAGAAGAAGAAAGAAGAAGAAGAAAGAAGAAGAAGAAGAAGAAGAAGAAGAAGAAGAAGAAGAAGAAGAAGAAGAAGAAGAAGAAGAAGAAGAAGAAGAAGAAGAAGAAGAAGAGCAATTATTTTAGGATATTTCAAGTCTAATAACCACAAATTGAAGCTTAATTGATTCATGCATCACCCTTATTCTCAATATAATAGAAAAATCATATGATTGTTTTGGACAGTATTCTATCTTTGACTTACATTCACTGTTTAAATTTTGGCTGTAACAGCTGTTCTTAATAGGTTAAAGTCAAACAATGTTTACTTCTATTTCTCTGAAATCAGTGAATCTGGTTATTTATTTCTTTAGATAAATGTATGTTATCAACAATAAAAGAAAGTAGACATCTAAAGTATCATACGACAGCCCTGGGACTAACTATAACAGTTCTTAAACAATCAATTTTACTTTTGCTCCAAAATTCAAGATTGAAATTTGCATGCTTTCTAACAAAGCCACAAGTAATTTAGAAGGAAACAATTTCATTCTGCATTAAGGTTCTTTGTCTTTAGCAGAGCTCTTATTCCATTAAGATAATTCATTTAATCAGTATGGCAAAGGCAATACATTACAGAATTCTTCACATTGTATTAAACAGATAATCAATACTTTGAGACAATAAAATAAAATGTTCTCAGTTTTATTAAACTTCAGGGACATGTGGAAAGCAAGTGGAAAGTAAAATAGCATTAAAAGTCAGTTAATATAGTGATTATTGCAAAGTGCATCTGAGTCACTGCTTAGCATGGGGTTTCTTGTGGTTATTCTGGGGAAATAATGTTCAAAAACAATCATGGAAAAAGAGGATAAAAATGAAACATTTAACTCATCAATATCCAAAGAATATGTAATGAATTAGTTTTGCATCAGCAGTCTTTTTTATTTCAGGATTTTCAAGCAATATTTTGCATGTTGCCTGAAAGCATGTAACTCCTTTACAGAAAACAAAAATTAAGAACAGCAACGAAGCCCAAATAAATTGCATTAAATGTAACCTTGAAATTATGCTGGAATATAGGTATAAAGAGATAGTATGTGTGGAGTTGTTTGCACTTATTTATTCAGCTCTCATTCCACTCTTGTTATAGTAATTTGACAATTGAGAAACGCAAGACGGGGGCATGCCTTACCCAACCTCTCTCCACCAGAAGAGGAAAATAGGCTGGGCCCATGGTGTGTCTCAAATCATCTGCTCCAATAATTCCCTCAATATTGTGAGGTTCTCAGATCTGGCTCAGTGACCAGAATAATCAAACACAAGTGAAAGGGCTGAGTAAGTGTAGAAGACAGGTTATCATTGTCTAAAAGTATTTAATCCTACACTGTCACAAGTGGGACATCTACTCAAGAAATATTTTCTTCCTGTGGCTGTAAGGTATTATTCGAAATGCCTGTGGGTATGAGGATAATATTTTTTTTTGGTTAACAAAAGTTTTATTTATTTTTTAATGTATCTGGTTGTTTCAGGGTCTCACACTGCAGCTCAAACTTGTGGTGATCCTCTTGCATTCAGCCTCCCCAACGCTGGGATTACAGGCACACACCACGCACCTGCACTCCATTGCCAGCTCAGCCCAACATGGGGCAGGGCTTATACAGCATGTGGTGCCTGGGGTGGGACTGTAGTCCATATGCTTGCCTAAGCTTTCCTAAGCAGTCATTTTAGTAGTCTGCTGACCTATCTCTTTGGCCCCAAGTTTTAATTTTTGAGTCAACCAACAAATTCAGTCATTTTCAAAAAACAATGAAAGAGCACTGTAATTTTTTGGGTAAGCTGTTCTTTCCTCAAATTGTCAGCTAATATATTTTGTGAGATAACTTTACTTCACTAACATCCATATCTTGGAGACATAACTATAAGCTGTATAATTCTGATGTGTTTGTGTTCTATTGTCTCAATTAAAATATAAACATGTAATTAAAGTATTTTCCATTATTTCATACTCTTCTGTGCAATTTTAGAGCAGGCTGATTATATAAAGAACATGGAGGCTGGAAGCACATATACTGAGTCCCCGTCATACACTCGTTTTCCTACCTAGCTTGTTGAATGTGACCACATAATTTATCTAAAGCTTGGTCCCATACCTGATAAAAGGCAATTTGACATTTAATTGAATCATGTGTTGTGAATATTAAATGAATTAGCATATAAATTAAGAACATGATACAATATCTAAAGCATGGAAGATACTTTGTAACACATGCCCATTTTTGGCATGAGGAGGCAGTGTGGCATATTGGGACCCGGAGGAGAAAGAGTTCACTGCCCCCTCTCCAGCTGTCACTTACGTGATGACACATTACCATTAATATTTTATTTCAGATTTTCTTTCTGAACCACAATGATCTCCCTAGAAGCCTCCTATTTTGGAAATTCTTTTTCTGTCGACTTTGGCAGGGAATATGGTGTACAACTAGTTGATGGTGGACTCTATAGTGTTAGTAACTCATACCCCAAAAGGGGCATTTTGAGCACCTCAATCCTGTCCACACTCCAGTAATCAAAGCTATGAAAGACCAACAAAAAGCTGGTCAGCATAAGGACCTACCTGGCAAGAAAAATGACCTGGTTTCAATCCCTACCTCGAGCTGTGCCAGCCCCTTAACCCCGTGCGTGCAGTGCCTGCCACTGAAACCAGGCTTGGTGGTGCATGCCTGTAATCCCAGGTCTGGGGAGGCTGAGACAGGAGGATCACAATGAGTCCAAGATGGATAGTAAGACCCTGTACCAAATAAATAAGTAAATAAAACTTTTTTACAAAAGCAAAGGCCATCAATAGATTTCCCCCTTAACTCAACAATTAGCTATTTCAGTGCATCCTTTGTCCTGAATTGTTTTTTGTTTGTTGGTTGGTTGTTTTTTTGTTTTGTTTTTCAACCACCAGATTGTACCTAAATGAAACTCAGGACAAAACCCATAGTATTTTATATTTACTGGCTCCAGAATTTGTTCTATGAGGAAGAAAATTTGTATAGCTTCTAATCAGGCAGAAAACACTTAAATCTCTTTGCAATCAATTAGTTAGAAAATGGAATCAATAAACATTTTTGGTTGCTGGCCAGAAGTCCTTTTAACGTGATACCTTCAGAACAAAGTTAAAATTAGTTTTGCTTCTCTGAACATTACCAGAAAACTCAAGATGTTTATAACCTATAGAAGCTCTGCCAAAACCTAAATGAGAAGATTCTGTTGGAATTCCTTGATGGACATCCTTGATGGACTATTGCTTAGCTATGTCCTGGATCAAACCATATCTATACTAAATACAGCAGGAAGCTGTATTTTTATAATTATAACAGGTTTTCATTGACAGCAATCTACTACTTCCACTCCCCTGTCACTTGCCCATTAGCAGACAATATTTTAACAGTGAGAAGGAATGTTGATGAAAACAATGTATATAATTTCAATTTACTTTCTCTACTCTCAAACTAAACTCAGGCTCCTAAACCACAGAGAGAGTGAAAATTTTTTGAATTTCTGAGACAGTAAGTCTGTCTTTCCTTTTTGATGAAATTGTTTTCATCCCCAATGTATAATACTAACTTATGTGTTGTGTAGTTATTATCTCCATATAAGACTTGATGGCATTCATTTATGAAGATGAATGAAAAATAAATATTTGAAATCATCTATAAAAATTTCTACAGGCAGGATCAATTGTGGAAACAAGAAGAGAGTAGGAGAAGAGAAATTCCAGAGAGACATTCTGGATTCTTTAAATTATCTGGACATCAATAGTATAGGATCACTTTTAATAAATTCACTAAAATTGTAATAATTTCAGATATGTTAGAGTCCATACAGTTTAAGTAAAAGCAACCTATTATCCTTTCAAAGCTTGTCCAACTGGCTTTGAATTGTTAAAGAACATGTACACAGAGGATAACTAATCAGAAGAATTATTATCTTTTAATGTATTTAATACAAGGTCTACCAGGTCTTTCTACACAGATCAAACTCATAGTGATCTTCCTGTCTTCAGTCTTCCAAGCACTGGGAGTACAAGTGCATGTTATCACACCAAGTCTCAGAAGAATTACTGATTTCAGTCTTGACTTCAGCAGATTGAAGATCTAGAAAGCAAGAATGCTTCTCTATTGAGTATCTCTCCTCCATTAATTCAAGAGCTAATCCCAGTGTTACAGCCCAGGCAAAATTAAAGGGAGAGCTTGTGGTAGAAGCTTCTGTACAACAGAATCATGGGAAACATCTTCTATTTCTTTCTGACTAGGAATTTAGTGTAAGTAATCTTATTCTTCATACTTTGGGCGTTCAGATTTAAACTTAAAATTTATATTTCAGAGCCTGGGCAGATAGCTTGGAGGTCTATGTGCCTGCCTGGCAAGTGCAATGACCAGAATTGATCCCCAGTACTGTATGCCACACCAACCTCAGAACTGCAACTGCATGCAGGCTTGCTATTTCAGCCATCAAGACTGGGTGGGGTGGTGTATGCCTCTAATCCCAGCAATGGGGAGGCTGAGACAGAAAGATCACTATGAGTCTGAGTTGCGTAGTGAGACCCTGTACCAAATAATTAAACAAACAAACAAATAAATAAATAAATTTAAATTTCAAAGATGCCACAAATTGACTCTAAAACTTGGTATGGTCTCAGATTTACTCACACTGGTCAAGTCCTAGTATGTTTCTGCTATCAATATTTTTATATTTTGCCATTATTAACACACTTAACTTAGGCAACTAGAAGAGGCTAACATCAATAGTCATTAAATTTTGATATCAGTCAAAATTTTTCACTGCATTACACATACTGTAATTCAAAGACTTTGCAATCTCCAGTGTTCTTTTGCATACTGACAATGAATTATGCTTAAAATAAGTTTATAACTGATGATGACATTACCATGTTTTCTTTATTACTATACTGTAGCATTTTTCTGCCTAACATGCAGTTCTTCACCTACTTCCATCATTCTGTATAATAAGATGAATGTTCTGAAAATAGTTCATCATTCTGCACATAATTGATTTCCACCTAGATTTCTAGTTCTTTCTTTTTTTTTTTTTTTTTTTTTTTTTTTTTTTTTTTTTTTTTTTTTTTTTTTTTTTTTTTTTTTTTTTTTTTTTTTTTTTTTTTTTTTT
>PVKA01006249.1:0-67844 GCA_004027165.1 Ctenomys sociabilis | reverse complement strand
CTAGTTCTTTCTGACAATTCAGGTATTCTGACAGTTTTTTTTTTTTTTTTCCAAGCATATAAATACTCTCTAGACCCAAATGCTTTTGGTAACTCAAATCTAGTAATTTAATGGCACACAAACATTCTGATATAGAGCAAATTGATGTTTATTTATTGTTCTTTCCCATCAAAAGACTTAGGCTATCCAGGATATTTTCTTATTTTAAGGAGAAAATAAAGATAAGCATAATAAAAAATAAGTTTTGAAACAGGTTAGTAGGACAGTTACAATAGTTGATGCATTGTATATTATCCTCATAGTAGTTATTCAAAGTAAAAGATGCAGGCATATTATCTTGTCCATAAAATATTAGCACAAAACTGTTTTTAATGAACTAAGAAAAACTAGCTATATAACTGTTGACTATTTTGTGTATACACATATTGTTTTTCAGGAAAATAACTTTAAATCAACATTTTTAGTGCCTGCTTAGAAAGTGGAAATGGCCTTTGTTGGAAAGATTTCTTGGGGTTGTATTATAGGAAAAGTGAAAAACTAAAATAAGAAAAAAAATATAATTTCTTTTATTATTGTCAGTTGAAATGATTTTTCATGTAGCACCTTTGTTTGCACTGAGTTATAGAAAGCAACCCAGGACTCTTTATGTGTTTGTGCAATTAACTATTTAGGAAAATTATTTGTTGAGTGTCGCAGATGGAAAGAATAAAGTTACATACAATTTTCTTTGTGATTTTAGTTACATTTATTCCAATGTTTCATATTATTTTTCATTTATCCTAATATATGTAACTTTAAAGAGATATGCTCCTACTATTCTATATTATTACATATTTTACCTCAGTGAAAATTCCACAAAACTCTAAAACCAGGGTTTATATCAGAGCATAGAAATTTACATTGACATTCCACATATAAGCAAGGTTATATAATGAACTGCTGTGGAATAAATTCACAAATATGTGAGAACTTTAGATTTCCTAAAAAATACTAACTGTTCTTACCTAGGTAAAACTGACAGCTCTAATATCAGGATAATTGCTCTCCTTTTACATAATCAGATCATTAAAACATTTCAGCACCAAATCATACAGCATCTAAGTCAGTGTTGTAAACATATATTCGTTATTTGTAGGAATGAGTGATTCCTTGTTAAAACAAGCCATGTATTACATAAAGATGAGTTCCTATTTTAGGCATATGTGACAAATGTAAGCATAATTTATGAAAAATTATCCTGGTATGTCATTATCCTTGACATCCATTTAGAAATTCTCTTGAGTATACTATTGGATAGTTGATATTTTATTAGTTTTTGTTATTGTTACTACTTTCTTCATTTAAGTCATAACTACAGAAAATATAATGATTACCCATTCTGCAAATAGTGGATGTTGCACATATATGTATATATATACATATATATATATATATATACATATACATATATATATGTATATGTATATATATATATATATATATATGCAAATAATAACTTCCCTGAAGTAACTGTAGCCTTGACTTATGAGTGTGAATTATGCAGGACTTACTTATTTCATCCTGTTGCTGGAACTGAAATACTGAAAATCTGCAGCGTAAAGGAGGAAAGATTTACTCTAACCTATTTTTACTATGCCATCTTTGGCTCCCAGACAGCACTGGTCTGCTCCAAGGGCACAGTAGAGGAAAGCTTCTTCTCCCAGGAAGGCCAGAAAGCAGAGAAATAGGGAACAGCCTGGCACAAGAATGAATCCAGTGTATACCTCCAGGGACGAGTCCCTTCTGTCAGGACCCACTCCTTTCCCACAGGCTCACCTGTGGCATTCATCAGTGGGTGACTACTAACAAGTATATCAAAGATTCAAGCATCTTCCAAACAGACGAAATTTTTGAGGAACAATTTAGATCAATCTTATAACATTAATTCCCCACTCCCACTTTAACCAAAATATTGAAACAACCTCTAAATTAGAGAATCAATCATCTATGCATGGACAGAGACAACCATAGCAATGAAGATGCAACGAATAAATGAAAAAGATCAAACAAACAAACCAGAAAGTATTTGAAGATCAAGAGAAGGGACAAAATTGAAATAAGACACCAAGTGGGAAACTTCCTATCATACAGATTTAACAGATGTAGACAGAAACCTATTACGAGTTTACACAAAGTCAAAGCTAAAATTCATAGCAAGTAGACATCACAACAAAAATAAATCTCTGAAACATTACGTCTGTTTCATTCTTCTCAATTGATCCATATAATACATTTGTTGATACGTAGAACACATTCATTTTTCAAAGTTGCTAAAACAAATGTATCCTTCAAAGATCTAAAACAGTTTGTCATTTGCGTGGTTTTGTTCTTTGAATGGCTTTGATGATTCCAACTTATTTGATTTTGTTTGTTTGTTTTGGTTTTAAAAAGTTACAGAACCTTGATTAATTAGTGACCAATGTGCTCCCCTCCATTTGGGAAAATACAAAAGGCCCAGTTCTTTGTTGTTTACCTGCTTTTGTAGTTTCTTTGTTGCTATGGCAACCTAGCAAAAATGTAGTGCTTCCTGTGACCTGTAGGTGTGGGGTCATGGCAAGAATATGACGCTCCTATACTGTATAGGTATAAAGTCTCAGGCAGAGGGATTTATGGCTAAGCATGGGCAAACAGTCTGTATCTTGTTGTCCTAAGTAGATTCCCATCTTTTCCTTATCTCATATGTGTTTGTGAAGTTCTGAAAGGACAGGGGAATGAGGAATGGGGTGATTTAGGCAAGGTTGCTTCTATTGAAACACTTCAGGTAGGGACCAAACCAAATTGAATTGCGCCTCGGTCTCCTCTACTTCTAAAAGTGAACACAGTATTATGCTAGATGCCATCCCTTAAATTCCTCCCTTTAAGGTATATTTTTCTAAGAAATATAATGTCTATTTGGAGATGGTATCTTATCTCTTATTTCATATTGAGTGTTACTCTTCATCTCCATTGGGTTGACCTATCTGATCAGGCTCTGAGCTAGGGTCGTTACCCAACTGAGCAGACAAGGTCCTGCAGTGAACATGACTAGCAGGGTAATTATTGGCCCCACAATTCCTATTATGAGATACGTTAACCTGGAAGCAGGGAATCATACCACTCAGGGCCACCATAGTCATTATACCACGCTTTTCTCTCTTCAGCATCACACTCTAGTTTTACTAGGGCCTCTTGGATGGCCCCTCGCTTATTGGAATAAAAACAGCACTCTTCTAAGGCTCTGCAGAGTCATTCTTGATTCATGAACATCAATTAATCCCCCTTCTGTTTTGTGACACTATTTATCTTCTCATGTATCGTGGATGGTAAAGTGATGTGTGGAAGGCATTTTGGCATTGCATTTTATCATCTGTAGGACTAAACCACAGATTTATTGTACAGACTTACTAAAGTATCATAATAACAATGGTGTTTATGGCTTTAGAATCTTAGAATCCTAACAGAAGTATTGCTTTTATGGTCATACTTCCTATGACCCTTCACAAAAATAATCCCTCAAGCTACTTTTTTTTTCTTTTTTAGAATTTTTAAAAATGTACTTAGTACAGGGTCTACCAGGTCTCATTGCACAGATTAGACTCATAATTCTCCAGCTTTCAACCTCCCAAGCACTGGGATTACAGGTGGGTGCCACCACACACAGTCTCAATTGCTGTCTCAGTGTGCCCTCGGGGCATGTCCAGCACCACACTCTGGGGATCAAATACCAGGCCCTGAACCTGCCTAAACTGGTGCTTTAATCCACTGAGCTATGTGGTGGTCCCCAACCACAGTTCTTGCCACAGAACCACAGTGCTCTTACTGGAATAACTGATGATATAATTTAGTTGGAAATTTTAATAGGGTTTTTGCCATAGTTCCTTTGCATACACAATATTCTATGGAATACCTATTTCTCTTTTTACATATTCTATTTTCTTTTTTGCATTTTGTTTTTTAATACTTTCATTTACATAAGAAATAAGAGATGCTGGCTTAGAAGAGGTAGAATTAAAGATCTCAAACTCTAAAAGGCATGTTTTGAACATTATTTTTTATTCTCACATAATTGTGCAAATTCCCTTTAAGTTCCTTAAGTTATATTTTTCAGTCTGGCACAAGTTAATCTTCTTGGCTCCATAGTCAGCTCTGCGGACAGAATGACAGCCTCACATCCATAATCAGAGATTCTGATAACTCAGCAGAGCCACAGGCCAAGATTCTCTCCACAGAGAACAATGGGCCCAGATCCAACATAGTTATAGAGATCAACTGTAATAAAGCCACTATTTCTTTTTTTATGAACTTTTCATTCTTAAATAAGGAAATGTTTGAACAAAACTCTACCTTCTAACACATACAACTTTCTAGCTCTTCAAATTTCTAAACAGCTTATACTAGTAGCTGAGAAGAATCTAAGTAGGAAAATATAAACAATAGCTTGATAAACTGTGAGTAAATGCCTGAATGGATGGATGGATGGATGGATGGATGGATGGATGGATGGATGGATGGATGGATGGAAAACTAAGCTTAGGATGATCACCTAATAAAATTACTCAAGCTGAATGGTTGAGAAATTCAACATACTGAAATATCTTATGTCATTAGTTAGAAGTAAACTCATTAGAAAACTTCTCAAATTAATGTCATCATTATATTTTTATTTACATTCTTATGAACTATACCAAAAATATACTTTACCAATTGGTGTGAAGCTATATTCAGGATTTCTTTTCACCATGTATATTGAAAAATAAACTGTAGTATGCTAACATATAATTATTCCAATATGACTAATAGGTCTAGGGAGATAGCTCAGTGGTCTAAGCGCCTGCCTGGCAAGCACAAAAACCCGGGTTTGATCCCGGGTACCACATACTGTCTGCCGCAGAACCCCAGGCTCACTGTGGTAGCTGCAGAAACTGGGCATGATGGAGCATGCCTGCAATTCCCAGCACTGAGGAGGATGAGACAATAGATCACTTTGAGTCTGGGCTGTGTAGTGAGACCCTGTACCAAATACACAGAAGACTAATGAATGACTAATAAATAAGGATGCAATATTACCTTGTAACATTTATTGTTTTATGCCTCATCTTGTGATACATGCTATTTTTGAAAACTAAAAATTGTAGTATCCAGGACATTTTTTTCTTTATGAAGATAAGGAAATCATAATGTAGACTGAAGACTGAATAGTGCATCATATATATAGTCACAGTTCATGTGACAATGCTTTGGTCAAGGTGAACCATATATATGACTGTTGTCCCTCAACTAGTTAATGTAGCTAAAAATTTCCTATCACCTGCTGACATGATAGCAGTCCTGATGTCATACTGCAACATGTTACTCATCTGTCTGCGATGACACTTGTAAAAACAAATCTAGTGTGCTGATGGTTGTAAGACATATATGACATGTAGCATTAATACTTGGTAATGATGTCTTGGTTGAAGTGTTTGCTATAATCTACTTTTTTGGTCTCTTAACACTTATATCTGCTTACAAAAAGTATGCCATTTGTACATATACCAACTTCCCGTGAGGACGGTAATCATTATGTACTTCAAACAGATGCTAGTAAAAAATAAACATAGAAAAATGGCTGAGTCAGCATTCTTTTATATCCTCACTATTGATGCTGAAAGGAGGTGAAATACACTTTCTATTACCTCTGGCACTGGAGAACTTGAGAATCGGACTAAGGTAGGAGATAACTAACAGATTAAGGTTCATGTTGTTTTTATTTGTATGTACTCTGAACTATGGTCCATTCCCTGTGAGTATTATCTTTCTAAAACATCTAGTTTAATAATGTACTCCCAACTCCCGATGGACACCACTGATCTAAAAGAATTTTTATTTTGATTAAGTACAAGTTGAATCTTTTCCTGAATTAAAGTTATAAAATTTTTCCTTGCCAACATTGAGATTCATGCAAGAGAGGCCCACTGCAGTACCCTGAGCTTCTAGCGGTTGTGCACTAAGACAACACTTGCATGATAATGCAGGATTTACAGGCACATACACACATCCACACAATTTATTGATTGAAGCTATTATATAGAAGATCTTAGTTGATATTATCCACTGCAGAGAGAGCAAGGGTCATGGTCATTTCTAAACATGTCATGGAATAACAAGACTGAGGGCTTTTCAACCATCACTTCACTGCAGTGCATACATTGATGAATCTGGCACATTTAACAGCAGAGCAGAAATCCTCATTATAATTGCTACAGTCATTGACTTAATTCACAGCAGTTTAATGGTTTATGATATGTCAGTCAATCCCAGTCTTGGAGATGCAAACATAAAATTATGACCTCCATAGTGTCTCTTAAAGATTGTCTCAATTGATATTGCTAAAAGGCTCTCAATGAACAGCCTATCTTAGAAAGAGCCTGAAATTTTCCATTTCCTTTAATCATTACTCTTTTGTGAATGGTCGGGTAAAACTCTTGAATTCAACATTTTAATGAATCAAAATAGAGTTTTATAAAAATAAAAACTACATGGCTTCTTGGGCCAGCCAGACAGCTCAGTGCATTAAAGTGCCTGCTTAGGCCGACACAAGGGCAGGTGGTTTAATCCCCTCTCTGCTGTGCTAGCCCCACACCCAGGGTGCTGTGAGACAGTGATTGAGATTAGGCATGTTGGTACACACTTGTAATCCCAGCACTTAGGAGGGTGAAAGCACAAGAATCTCTACAATTGCAATTTGTGTAGAGAGACCCTATACACCCTGTAGACCTTGTACACCTTGACCTCTGTATTAAATTTTTAAAAAATACTACATGGCTTCTAGAAAACCTGAAGATATTCCTGGAGCCCAGAACATGAAGGTGATTTCACTGTCTTCACTCCCTCATTATTTCACTTATTCTGTTCCATCTTTGAACTACACTTAAAAATCACCTTTAAACATTAAAATATTAATGCTAAAAGATATATTTTGACTCTGTTGATCTCATTTTCTTGATATTTTGAGTCTAAAAGTCCTTACTTCATATTAAACCACTGAAAGAAAATAATGAAGACTCTGTAGTTTAAAAATAATCTATGAAAATTCACGTTCACATTTTTACATTTTTCTTATGTGTTCATTGAAGCTTGCAGCTCTTCCTGAATATTGACTTACAAAGGCAGCCATCTGTACTCAATACAGCAAGGTCTACATGCTTTTAACTTGGCAGAGCAGACATGTAAGAGGTGAAAGACCATAATCCCCTTACAATGGGTTTGATACTTCACAGAATTTGAAATAGAAACACTAAGGAGGATAATATAGGCATATATATATATATATATATATATATATATATATATATATATATGTCTATAATGCCTATCAAAGTTCTACACTTTGAGTACTCAACTCCAGTAAGAAATATATTTTCTTTTTCTATCTTTAAAAAATCATTGATTGATTGATTGATTGATTGATTGATTAGGTTCAGGGTCTGACTACACAGCTGTGACTCGTGGTGATCCTTCTGTCTCATCTTCGCATGTGCTGGGATTACAGGCAAGTGCCACCATGCCTAGTCTCAGTAGGTAGACCTGCACACATTTGGTTCCAGGGCCTGCACAGTGTGTGGTACCAGGGATTGAACCAGGATCCTTGTGTTTACCAGGCAGGCTCTTAGACCAGTGAGATATCTCCCCAGCCTGAGAAGTGTATTTTCTAACAAATATCATGTGTGAGACTTTGTAAAGAATTAAAAAGATTATTTAGTCTTCAAAAGCTATTAATTCTTGGGGCTGGGGAGATGGCTCAGTGGAATAAGCACTTCCTTGGCAAGCACAAGGGCTTGAGATCAATTCCTGGTACCGCAAAAATAAAGCTATTAATTCTTGGGACATTCAGACATGAGAGACTGAAATCTCAAAGAGAAAAAAAGACTTGTATGTACCCTTGTGGACCTGTGTGAGGGACAGCATTATCAGTAAACTCTAGGGAGCAAGAGTAGGGGCCAGGGAGATAGCTCAGTAGAATAAGTGCTTGCCTGGCAAATGCAAGGCCTGAGTTCAATCCCCAGTTCTGTGAACAACAACAAAAAAAAGTAATAGTTTTTTTACATATAGGAATATGTATTTAAATATAAGTATATATTTTGTAAATATATATTAGTATGTATAAATATGTTATATAATTATAAAATACAGTAATATGAGTATAAATATAAATACATAATTTTCAATACACAAGACAGAAAGAAATATACAAATGTGTAATGCTGACATATGTATTCTATGTCAAAAAGAACTATGATATTTTGAAAAAAAGGTTGACTGTAGGAACTGAAATCAAACTAACACATTTTGCAGGCCAAATAGCTCAGCAGATTAAAGTGTCTGCAAGCAGGTGTAGAGGCCAGGGTTTCGATCCCTGGGCCTGTTGTGCTGGCCCCTACCAGGCGTACTGAGATGACAATTGAGACTGGGCATATTGGCGAGCTCCTATAATCCTAGCTCTTGAGAGGCTGTAAACAGGCAGATCACTACCAATCCGATCTAACAGTGAGACCATGACACCCTGTAGACCCTTCCCTAAAATACAAAAATTAAAAAATGAAATACAAACTAACACATCTGATTATTATGGAAATATAGAAATAGCCAATAAATAATTGAGGTGTTTTTGTGTGATCTTTTTTATGTTTGGAATTATCCACACGAGTTCAAACTCACTCTACATATAATCATAATTATAAAGAATTAGAGAATTTAGCCCTTTACATTTGAGAAACATCCCAAGGAAAATGTTACTTAAATGATCAAAACAGATGTTATCATAATGTGTCAAATCAGAATCATATACCACCCACTGTTTACTTTGAAATTTTTAGAGAATGTATTTGTCACATATATATATATATATATATATATATATATATATATATATATATATATATATATATAATTTTCCTTTTAAGATCTTTAAAAATGAAATATTTATGTTTAAATACAAGATTAACACTAAGAACAGAAGGAAGGGAAAATTAATTTCATGATGTCTAAAACAAGGGTTTCAGCACATAGCTTCAGGGAATTAAAAATCTATACAACCCCAGGGAACTTTCCATGGTACTGAATTGTACTCCTCTAACTTTCTCCCTTTTCTTTTTTTTTTTTTTTTTCAAGAAAAACTTTATTTTTGGAGAAAGAGACGTAGAACCTAAAATAGGAAACATTTATATTTCTTTAAAAAAGTAACATGATTTTATAATCAGAAGCCTAAGGAAACATGAGTTAGATGCAATGATTAAAGTATAACCTGTTGTCTCACATGTGTACTGTTTTAGCAATGCTAACTTTCTCCCTTTTACTATAAACTTGCGTTCTGTCCAACTTTCTTTCCTTCATGGGTTAACCTTGTCATTGATTTTTTTATTGTTACATAACTGACTAACAATGGTCAGCTGACCAATAGTGACCTAGCTGTGAATTTATGTAGAAAACTAACTTTAATGGTCCCCCCAACTCAGACCTTTTTTAACCTTACCTGTTCAGGCATATGCTCCAACTTTGTCACACACTAACCATCTAATTTCTACATGCATGTAGGTCTTAATAGTTTAGTTGCTGAAGGTAAGAACCTTTTAAAGCATCTTCCTGAAATCAAATCCTTCCTTTGAGTAATGGCAAATCTTTGTAACTATTCAGTGCTTCTCTTTTTTATTTTTTTTGTAAAAAGAAGTTAATAATTTGAATTTTTATTATTTTTTTCCTTTCTTACGTGTTTAGTACAGGGTTTACAGGGTCTCACTACACAGATCAGACTCATAGTGATCCCTTCTGTTTTCAGTTGCTGCGATTACTGGTGCATGCCACCACACCCAGTACCAAAGGCAGTCTCAGTGCATCCCTGGTGCCACACTGGCATGCCATGCTGGGGATCGAATCCTGGCCTCTACACTTTACCTAAGCAGGTACTTTACTCCACTGAGCTATCTGGCCAGCCTTTGATGTTTTCTTCTAAAGAGTTTTTTTGTTTTTTAATGTATTTTGTTCTGGATAATTCTCTAAAAATTCTTTTTCATAGTCCTTGTTCCTACTCTGAGGAACCTTTAGTTTTTAGTTTAAGTACAACTTAACCACACATACTGATCACATGAATTGTAGGGAATTTATACCTATACATGATGTATCTTGATTCCTTTTTTTTTTCAGTTCCTGTCGCCTTCCTTCAAACTATTTTCTCTTCCTCTTTCATAAGCTCTGTTTTTATTTAATCTTCTTTTCTCATTTTTAGTTTTCATCCTTCCTTTCCTCTACCACTTTTCATTTGGAAAAATTTCTTTCTATTTCACAATATCTATTTTATATTTATGTTCTTATTTATGTTTTAAGCTTCTCATATGAGAGCAGTGGTGTGATATTTACACATCTATGTCCTATTTATTTTACTTATAATTATGGTGTCAAGGTCCATGAATTCAGTTATAAATGTCTTAGTTTTATTCTTTTTTCATAACTAAGCAATACTACACTATATAAATAAAAACCACATTTTTAATGCATGCATTGGTTAATGGGAATTTGGGGTTCCTTGAAGGTTTAGCTACTACAAACTGTGCTGCCATAACTGTGAGTGTGCATATATTACTGTGATATGATTCTTTTAATTCTTCCAAAAAGATATCCTAAAGGACAGAACTGTTTCAAAATAGAACTCTAATCCTAGTGCTTTGAAGACTCTTCACACTGATTTCCTTTGTGTTTGAATGAGATTACATTCTCACAAATACCAACAGTGGCAGGGAAGGGGCATCATAGTGATGCTGAAATTACTCTACAGAGCTACTGTGATGAAGAGAGCATGATACTGGCTAAAAAGCAGACCTGACGACCAGTGAAACAGATGAAAAGGTGCAGCAGCGACTCCCAGTGCACTCACCTGCTTGATATTTCACAAAGGAGCCAAGCACCTTCACTGGAAGAAACAGGGCTTCAGTAATAAATGGTGCTGTGAACACTTGCCTTCCACACGATAAAGACTAGAACTGACACATGCATCTAACCACACATTAAAATTGAAATGGACCAAAAGTTTAAGTATTAAAACAGAAATACTGAGTGTACTAGAAGATAGAAAAAGTAAAACTCTTGAAGACATAGGCATAGGTAAAGATTTTTTGAGCAAAACTCCAATCACATAGGAACTACCACAAAAAATCAATAGTGGGATCTCAAACTATTTAAAAAGCTTTTGTACAGCAAAAGAAATCACAAAAAAAGTGAAAAGGCAATCCACTAAATTAGAAAAAAAAATTCCAGCTGAAGTTCAAAGGACTGATATCTGGAGCATAAAAAGAACTGAAAAACTCATCAGGAAAATATCTAATAATAAATTTGAGCATTTGTAGATTTTAATAATTAAATAGTTTATTGTATCTAGATAATTTAAAATTTGGCATAAATAATAAGTACTGATGTGTATTTAAAATTATTAATCTTACTTTTATATGTATTTTGTTATATACTATACTGATTAATAGAGAAATACATATGCACTTAAGTCTCAAATTACAATAAATTGACTGAAAAGAGAAGATTTATCATCGTGCAGATGAGAAAATATCTTAACTTCAGAGTGGCGCTTTTTTTTCTGATAGATTGCATCCATTCATAGCAAAGAAATAATTATCTGTTAAATGTCCAGTAAGTGGAATTTTGCATGTTTTCCAAAAATTTTGTCTCCAGTATCAAATACTTTTATGCAGATAAATTGATGTTGTTAAATATTCAACTTTTTGATAGTATAACTAAGATGTGCTTCCTGAGAATGTATTGCACTGTAAGAATATGTGCATGTGATACAATGTAATTCCTCTTCGTAGACCTCGGCGTTTAAATCTTTGGAAAATATTTCCTTGATTCATAGTTATTTGAAAAAAATAGTTTTTATATAAAATCATAATTGTGATATTTATTATCAGAGTAAACGTACAGACAAATGGGCCTAATTGAAAATTTAGTACAAAACCAAAGACTATTATATGATAATCGTTCTGTAAATGGGTGCCAGAGTAGGAATAAAAATGACTTTATTAATTAATATTTTGTCTTCCAGGGAGCCTCATCTAGAATGTCAGTGTCTGGTGTGTCACATTTGGATTTTATCTACATTTTTAAAAATATTTTTCAAATACATATCAAACAGTATTATTTATTTATTTTTTGTTAAATGCTAATAACTTTATAAATGTATAAATTAAAAACTTATGAATTCACAAGGTAATCAAAGTAGAACAATTCCGGTTTAAGTAGTATCTAATATTTATGATTGATAAGGATTATGTCAGAGTGCTGTTAATAATTTAACAGAACTATAAGTTTGCTTTAATAAATTATAAACAGTGCAATAATATAAAAATAATATTAGGTAGTGTATAACTAAAAGAATAGTCCCAAAATATGAAGCCCTATACCTGATACTTGAAGGGACAGACAGCATCACCGTTGACTTTGAAGACTTCACACTGTTTTTTATTTCAAAGCCTACTTCTCTAAGCAGTCTCTGAAAACACTACCATAAATGTCATTTGTTATCATGTGATGAATTTAAAGTGTTTTGATTTTATATATTAAAATATTGTTTTAATGTATTTTAATTATTAGATTAATACAAGTGTACTATATATTTTATATACACTATGCATACACAACTATAATTTATATGCCATATATACACAGAATGCACATAACACACACATGGTGTTTTTAGACAGAGATATGCTATCATTCTGTAATTTTACCACTCAAATCATATTTTAAAAACTCATATTCATCAATAATACCTTCTACAATTAGTTTAATAGGATATTCCTTTCTACATAAAATATTTGATGATATATTCTGGAAGTGTTTATTAGAATTTGAAGATATTTTATACCATTGTTTTTCTTAACAGATAGTTTTACAGATATTCTTGTACATCCTTCCTGGATTTTATGTGAAAGTGTATTTTTAGAGTGTGCAATTAGAACAGACAGTCAACAGGGTCTTGTCTTCAACTTTTCTCTAAAAGTCAGATTTGTTTTCTAAAGTGTGTGTGTGTGTGTGTGTGTGTGTGTGTGTGTGTGTGTGTTTTAACCAATTTCTACTCTCACCAAATGAGTACAAACCTTATGCTTGACAACATTTGGTTTTGTCAGATTATTAAATTTTTGTCAATCTGGATGTGAAATGACATCTCATTATGTTTTTAATTTACATTTAATTTACATTTCTCGGAAGGATTGCCAAGCAGAAACACCAGAGTTAGAGGAGACAGGAAAGACAGCTGCTGCTGAAGAAGCCTCCAAAGAGAGAAAGAGAGGCATGAGAAGTCCACTGCCCTTCTATGCTCCCCCCTTGTCCACAGGTTCTTTCTATTGGAAAATCCTACCTAGAAATCTGAAGCCAAGAGATTCAGGGGCTGTTATTACCTGAAATGCAGAGTTGCACAAGAAGAGTAAAAATGACCCTGAAATTAAACATGAAAAAAATGGCTATACCAGGTTTTGAAAAATTGAATTATTTTTTACTGTATCCTCCACTACCTTTATGAAGAAAGAGATTTTTTTGTACTTTGTTTCCTTTATTGAAGAATTCCTTGCATGTAAGAGGTAACCATAAATACTCTATGGATGCATATATGAATATGCTATCAAAATTCATACAGGTCACAGCATTTCACACAAACATCATTCTGTTAGAATTGAATTACTCTATCAATAAATTTGTGTAATTCAACAATTTTAGAGAAAATTTAGGTGAACTTGAAACTTGAGGTTACCCATCCAGTCACTTGTCTCTTATTTTATGTAACATCATTTGCAGTAGATTAAGATGTTCCAAAAGAATTTTCCCATACTATTTTATAAAAGAGCTAAAGATTACTTGAGGCAGGGCAGGGGACATGGCTCAGTGGAATAAGCACTTCCCTGGCAAGTGCAAGGGCCTGAGTTCAATCCTTGGTTCTGCCAAAAAAAAAAAAAAAAAAAAAAAAAGAAAACAGAATGCTTGGAGGCCAGGGAGATGGCTCAGTGGCATAAAAGCCCGCCAGACATACACAAGGTCCTGAGTTATATCCACCCAGGGGTTCTAGATATACTCTCAGTTTTACTTTATTCTTCCTTTCTTGCTACCTCACTCTATGGGAACACAAACATACAAAAGCAGAATATATATATATATATATATATATATATATATATATATATATATATATATTCCTTCCTTCTTTCTTTTCTTTACTCCTTCCTCTCATTCCAGCTGTTCCGACCCTTTGAACAATTCCTTCCTCTTTCACAACATCTGTTGTCCCTTTCAAAATTTATTTACTCTTTCAGATTTTTTCACTGGGGGGAAAATACAATATTTACACATGTGGATCTGATTTATTTCACTGAGTATGGTCTTTAGTTGTATCCATTTTCCTATAAAAGCCTTCAGTTTATTTTTATGTATCTGAACAATACATCACGGTATAAAAATATCATATGTTTTTTATCTGTTCTTCAGGTGATGGATATAGTAACAGCAAAAAAGAAGACCTGAGGATCAGTAAAACATATGAAATTATTCAAAAGCAACTCCCAACACACTCAGCCACCTTATCATATAAAAGGAACCAAATGTGTTCACTGGAACAAAGATAGCCTCTTTAACAGCTGCTGCTGGAAAAACTGACTTTCCATATGCTCAAGGTAAAACTCGACCCATGTTTATCACCATGCACTGAACTAAAGTCAAATGGATCAAAGATTTGAATATTAAAAGTAGAAGCATTAAATCTAATGGAGAAGAAAGTAGGAAGAAATCTTGAAGACATAGGTGTAAGTAGAATTCATGAACAAAAACCAGACTGCAGGGGACACAATTCAAAGAATCAGCAACTGAGATCTCATCTTTTTGAAATTTTTTTGCTTATCAAAGGAAATAAATAGCAGAATAAAAACAAAACCAACAAATTGGGGAAAGCATTCCTTTGTAGTTTCTAAACTCATTCTTCTTCCTCTTTCATGCCCAGGGGTCAGAGTTAGTTCCTCTTTTTTAAATGTACCGTAATTTTTAATTTGATTTACTTTCAAAGTTAACCTATTCATATACATATCTCCACTTCTGAGAGCCCTTGTTTGAATATTCTGTATGTCTACACTATGGTATTTTCTTTTCCTTATAAACTTGAGCATATTTTTTTTTTTTTTTTTTCACCACAGATGCTATGGTTTTGGAATTGCTCTCAGTTTTACTCTATTCTTACTTGTTGGCTACCTCACTCTCCTGGAACACAAACACATACAGGCAGAAAACTTATGGAGTTGTTAGATAGTGTATCTACAGAATCTGTCATAATACCTTCAACCTACATGAGTTTATCAATTTTCCTACAGGTTTTTTTTTTTTTTTTTTCTCACAAAGAATTAGTTATATACAGGTTCTGCCAAATAGCTCAGGGAATTAAAAATGCCGACAAGCAGGCACAGGGGCCGGGGATTGGATCCATGGGCCTGCCGTGCGGGCCCCGCCCCCGGGCACACTGAGATGATAATTGAGACTGGGTGTTCTGGCTCACGCCAGTAACCCCAGCTCTTGGGAGGCTCTAAACAGGTGGATCACTAGGAGTCTGGACTAGCAGTGAGACCTTTAACACCCTTCCCTAAAATACAAAAAAAAAATAAAAACATTTTAAAAAGCACAAGAGAATTAGTTATGACTCCTGTGCTGGATTTGTGTATAATGGTCAACATTTTAAGTGTATGTACCTATGCTAGAAGAGCAAAAATTTGCTCATGCTTTATTATTCAACATTGCTGACTAGCTGGTTATTTTTCACTGAATAAAGATCACAGAAATAACATGGCCATCAAATGTTATTTGATAAGACTGGTGGTATAGCATAGTGGACTAAGTGCTTGCTTCGATAAGCTCAGGGGCCGGGGTTGGATCCCTGGCACCGCATGCCACACCAGCCCCACCCCTGGGAGTGCTGAGGCAGCTGTGGAGTTAGGGGCGGTGGTGCATGCCTGTAATTCCAGCACTAGGGAGGCAGTAATCAGGAGGGTCACCATGAGTCTGAGCTGTTTAGTGAGGCCCTGTACATAAATAAATAATCTTTATTTGAATCTGCCTTGCATTGAAGGATTACACTTTGTTTATTTCTTTTTCAAAACTATGAGCATATTGAACTATTTGGCCTCTCTTGATCTTCTGGAAATATCCCTGTGTAGTACATTATTCTTAAAGTGTCACATCTAAAAATCAGGCAGTACTACAAAAGTACAAAATAGCAAAAATATACAATCTAATTCAGTGCTTCCTTTGAAAGCTGTCTTTAAATTTGCATGACAATTGATATTGTTTTCTTCATGATTCTATTAGTTAATGGAAATATGAAAATATTAATCTCATTCATTACAGAGATTTAATATAGGTTTTAAAAGAAAATATAAGGAATATTTTCACAAAAATTGCCCAATATACATTATAAATTGAAATGTGCTCATTAATTACAAAATCAAATGATAGGATAAATTACTTGAAAGAAAAACATTTTAAAGGTTATTGGCTAACTTTCCAGAATTAAGGAAAAAGTTAAATGCAAATTTTTGAAATGCTCTCATAGTTTTTGAAAATGGCATCATTTATCGTTTAGGTCAGATTTTAGATTTTAAATATATTTTTAAATTTTGTACCACACATATGTGCTTACTGAGGAAACAAATTTGAGATACTTAACTTTTTACCAAGGTTACCCAGACCTTTGTCAGGAAAACCAAGAGTATCATTCTAGGCTTCTCTGAATTATGTTTATCCAACACTTCTTGAAACAGCTCTTCTGGAGGACCAAATTTTAATGCTCAGCATAAGCAGAGATTCTTCTTTTACAGGTTTTAATGCATTAAAATTAACCAAGTCACAATTTTATAAATAAAATCACTTAAAAATCTAATATAAGTTATAGAATCATTTTTATCATGGTTAGTCCCATGAGTAATATTCTAAAGCAGTTTTGTGTTCAAACTTATTGTATTTATGCTCTATATAAATTACTGCTTTGTTGTATTTGTAGTATATCTTAACAAATGCTCTAATGAGGGAAGTACAAGTATCTTTATTAAGTTTTAAGTTGGTTTGTAGAACATTAAAATGTATCAACGTGAATCTCTTATTGCAGAATAATCTTTACTTGGAAATCAGACATTTCAAAAACTAAAATTAAATCTATTAAAAAGAGTGAAACAGTTGCCAAAATTCTTAACTTATAATATGGAAGAATTCTATTTTCAGTATTTTTGTTCAGCAGTATATCAGCTCTACCTATGAGACAAAATGCAGAATAATTGTATGCATTAGAGAAATTTTGTGCTGGTAGGACCTTCTGGATCCTATTGTGCATAATTTTGTGAATATAGAACTATTTCCTGTACCATTATCCACTTCTTTGTCTGGGCGGTATAAGTGGCTCAAGTAAAGGAGCTTTTTCCAATGTCCCTTAGTAAGCAATTGCTCTGCCTAATAGACATGACAGGACCGCCTCTCTAAATAGTCACCCACAAGTCTCCTACACTCAATTTCATCCCATTACATTTGGTTATTTTCTCTTGGCTAAACTGAAATTTGCTTTCTCCCCGTTTTTCACCCTACATATGCTTTGAAAGTGATTGAAATTCCCATTAGTCTTTTCAACGAATTAAATGGATACTGTCTTTTAATCTCTGTCCATTAATCATTTCATTTAGACCCTTAATCATCTTTATTGTTCTTTCCTGAAGTTTCATTTGTCTGCATTTTTCTCACCTTGAGAAATCTATATTTCTCTTCTGTGTTGTGGACAGTGTTCATAGACATTTCTCTGAGCTTATTTTTGCCTCGTCTAATCTCACCTCCCAGAGATGATTCTTTTATGTTGTCTTTCTTCGTTTTCATGCCTAGGTTTCACTTTTCTTACTATATAATTAATTGCACACCCTGTAGCAATTTTTCCTGATAATGCAGTTTTCATAATTTTCCTAATAGGATAAATTGTTTTCCTTCCTTTGACTGCCCTGTAATTCCATTAAAGTGTTACTTATACTTATTTTTAAAAAGCAAATAGATTCTTTATGTGTGCCCCAAACAACTCGCGTAAACCCCAAAAAGAACCATCATCGTCTGTGCTGAAGAATGGAGCTGTTTTAGCTGTCTAAATTTCCCATGTAGTTATTATCTACCTGTCATTTACTAAATATACTTATCTTTTCCAACTTAGTACAATTCCAAAGGAACCACACATGCTTACCAGTGATATCTGTTATATTACACACTGTAAACTACTGCTGATTACAATTAGAAGTCTATCTGATGAACACAATTTCCGCACAAGGTATGTGCAGCTTTTAAAGTTGATAAACAATAATGAAATAAAACTATGAAGTCTTTATCAGATGAACCTGTTAGCTCTCAGTGGAAAGCTTATGGCTCATAGTGATAATAAGATGCACAATAACTTAGGAAGAAATGACAAGAGACTTGAACGTGCATTTTCCATGAAGGGAAAGATGTCAACAGGATCAGGCCATTGCAGCGAGACATCCTGGAGAGTCCAGGATGAAGGGTAAACCGGGGAGATGCCTCAATTTCTAAGCCCCCTTTTTTCACAGAGGATCAGAGATACTGATAAATTCTTATTAAGATTAAACATCAAAGGGTGAAACTTAGATCACAATACTGTAAGCTCTTTCTTGTTTTCTCCTGGTTTTCCTTTCGTATGTCTATTAATTGATCTCAGAGAACATATGTATATATCATGCATTTAAAACAGTAATACTGAATATGAAACTCCCCTAAAGGAGAATGCAGTGTGAGCTACATCCTTCCTGATTCTTGCAAGAAAATGGAATTGTGGTTTGTCTTACCGTCTTATACTAACTCTTTGTAAAGCAAAATTCCCTCAAAAGAAAACCACAAAATGGATCAGAAGACATTTATCACAGTGAAATTCTGGAGTAGTTATTTATTTTTATGGCCCAGTGATTCATTTTAGAGTTCCATTTAACTTGAATGAGAGGTGATATCATTCAACATTACAGATGAATTTGAGGATTGCTGTATAAAGTCTAAATATTGGTTAACTTTCAAAAAATTTGTTCTCTCAGAGAGAGTTCACTTAACTGAACTTGAAATTATAAATAGCAGCTTTTTAATGTGATATATATATATATATATATATATATATATATATACACACACACATAAAAAGATAGTGACTTGAAATTTTCAAATTTCAGTACTGTTATGTTGGTGTTTTGTGAGATTTAATAAATCATTAATATATATCTATATTGAACTGGAGTTGGTTATAAATTTTTACAACAGATTGAGAAGGATCTTTCTGTGAGCTGCATGATCATATTATTTTCTAAAAATTTCTTTTACTTGTATTCACTTGTGTTCAAACATATGCTTTCCCAATAATATACCTTTATAAAAATAGTAGAAATTACTTTTTGACTGTGCCTACTAAATACTAAGCTTTAAGTATAAGCAATGTAATTGGTCAAATTTTAGAAAGATTTATTATTCATTAGCCACATCTATTAACAGTGCACAGTTCAATTATCTTGCCAGTATTTTATCATTTGTTTCAAAGCTTGATCACTTACTACTTCTATCATTCTGTTCCTTTTGGAAGAAGAGTTAATAATTTGTTAAAATTAATTCTCATGGAAATAATCTATTTGTGAGGAGCTTTTGTTTATTCATTAATATTTTGTTAAGGTTTGTTGTACTAGGAATCAAGCCCATAGCCACTTGACACAAACAGAAGACTACTTTGGAGCTCTATTCCTAAACCTATGTTACTATTTTTTTATGTTAAAAATCCTATTATTTTGTTTGACTACTAGACTCTTAATTAATTTTAATATAGTTTATAAAAATATTTGTGGAAATATCTTACTGCACTCAGAAGCAAAGCACTACATCTCCTAGACAAAGTTTTACAATGAATTGCATGTTTTATTTTGTTTTTTTTTTTCTGTTTCTTTACTTTATGCACTATGTACAGGAAGAGAATAAATTTTATAAAATTACAAATCCAAGATAGCTAAAATTAAGTGACATAACTTTCCTTGAGTTAGTTAAATATGTCATCACCCCTAAATTTCCTTGAGTTGGATAAATGTAGACATTATCCCTTTAATAAAACTTAGAAATTTCAAGTACCTCAAATTTTAAAGTGATTTGAAAGGCAAAGATTATTCTTACGTTAGAACTAATGTCTGTAGCAGTGCAAATGCGACCTCAGAGCTAATACAGTTGCACTAACTCTTTTCAAAGGCAGTTACTGAACTTAATGGAACCCAGTTACCTACACTGCTGAGCTTATAGATCACAGAGATGTTCAATGTGATACAGCTACAAACAAAGGGGAGAAAGCTTGGCTATGTATGATGCCAAGGGCCATTATACTAAGTGAAGAAACCAGACAAAGAAAGAAAAACACTAATGGCATGACATACAGGAGGACTAGAAAGTGATCAAACTCATAGAAATAGAATAAAACAGTGCTAAAATTAGGAGAAAATGGAGTTATTCATCAAAAGATAACATCTTTTAGATGAAAAATCTCAGATATCTACTATGCTATCATGCCCACTATGAAAAATACCTTTATGTATTCAGAAATTTTCTAAGCTTTTAATTAAAAGAAAAACCTCAGCCTCCCCAGCACTGGGATTATAGGCATGCACCATCAAGCCCTGTTTCAGTGGTCAGCAAGGTGGGAGGCCAGCAGAACATGTGCTGCCAAGGATTGAACCTGGGTCCTTGCGCTTCCCAGATAGGTGCTTCAATCATTAAGCTATCTCCCCCATCCCTTAGAGAATTTTTTTTTTTTTTTGCAGTACCAGGGATTGAACTTAGGACCTTGTGCCTGTGAGGCAGGAGCTTAAGCCACCAAGCTCAATCACCTAATTGTACAGGTCATTCACACAAATGCCTAGACAAATAATAATAAAGATGGTAAAAGAAAATTCTTACAGGTCACTCATATATTTGTGATAGCTTGTGGTGACAGTTTCAGAAACGTGTATTTTTCCAAACTCATCAGGTTGTATATACTAAGTAGGTACAAGTTCACTTATATCAATCTTACTACAATAAATTCTTCTCCAGATGAATATAGCTTGTTCAGTCCCTTATCATGTTTCTTTGAAAGTCCTATAATTTTCTGCAGTAACTATCCCCATACATTTTTTGGTGATTACCATTACATGGTATTATTTTTCCTTCATCCAATAAGACCATTAGGGTTCATCTGTAGTTTACGTCTTCTTTGTTGTCTGTTTTCAGTGTTGGTCCTGGAGCTACATCCCAGGATATCTATTATTTAATTTCATTTTGAGACAGAGCCTGCCTCAGTCTATAGGTTGCCTGGTCCCTGATCCAACTTGCCAGAGTCCTGTCTCAGTCTCTCAGTATGCTTTGATTATATGTACTGTACCTTCAAACTTTGAGCAGTTCCCAGGTGGATCTACTACATTTTATCAGAAATACAACCTCTCACCTGCCAATAAAAAAGTAACAAGAGAAGCCACACGTTGCTGAATTTCCATTGCTGGGAACTAGTCACACAGGGATATGTGCAACATCAAAGGAGAAACATTAAACAGATCAACATAGCTGTCAGACAATAAAGCATGTAATTTCAGGCAAGAGAACACTAAGTATTCATACATATAGATCAATTGTGTACATGTAATTTTTGTGTTTTATCATTTGTATATGCGTGAATTTATGCATATCTGTAGTACAAAATACGTTATATATTCTGTAAAATGTATTGGTTGCATTTGAATTTTATTCAGTCTAGTTTTTTATCTGAAAAATCTTTATTGAACTGCTTTACTGTCATTATTTGCTAATTTTATGATTAGCAATAATTGTGTAGTCATGGATATGTGTTCCATTTTAATTCACTTTACAGATTTATTTTCATGATACATATATGATGTTTTCATGAACAACTAATTTTTCCAGTTAACATATTGGATTAGTTTATCTTATGAATAACATGAAGAATTCTCACTTTGTTAATTCCAGAACATGGAGTATATTTGCATATTCCTTATATTGCTAATATGTGCACTTTGCCATTTGGCTCTCTTTTACTTTTGTTTTCTGCTATTTCTTTGGATTGTGTAATTTGAATCATGGGATGTCTTCTTTCTCTATGAAGATTTTTTGTTTGTTTGTTTGTTTTTGTGGGACTGGGGATTGAACTCAGGACCCTGCTCAATGAGGATTTTTAACATTTAGTTCATTTAATAATAATAATGAGCCTCAGTTGTGCATATGCACAGAATACTGTATTTTTTTATAATACACCATTTTCTATTTTTTATGTAGTCACTATTTAATGTTGAGTTCATATCCATAATTCTAGAATATAACCATTAATTGAAATTGTCAAAACAGAGTTTTACTTTCACTACTCCTAAAATGACTGTATGTGGAAAAACATGTATCCTGCCTAATGGGAAATTTTTCTGGTTAGAAAGAAACAGATTATTTGCATCATGTTACTAAGCATACCAAACTTATCATAGTGAAGCACTTTTTCTATTTTAAAATTAAATTTTATAATTATGACTTTCTGTGGAGAATTTGCAAGGTTATACCATGATTTATCTTGCTATCATCATTACAATTCTTGTGAAAGAACATGCTTGTATGTTTTGCATGCGTCATCAGCTGGTGTAGTTCACAGTGCGACTTACACAGCTTGCAATCTTCTTGTCTCTTGCCAATCCATTTCTCCTTTCTGGACATATTTTTTGTACAGGTACATGTAAAATTGGAAGTGAAAAGTTCTTGTAGGTAAATCATGACCACTCAGCTTAACTTAAGCAAGCAATGATAGTCCATATATAAATTAGATTTTTTCGCATTTTTCAAGATTTCAAGAGTCCTTGGGTTCAAATTTTATATATATAATATTCACTAGACAAGTGCCCGCAAGCAATAGCGCTTTTTTTTTTTTTTTTTTTTTGTCAGACTGGGGATTGAACTCAGCCCCTTGTGTCTGCCAAGGAAGTGTTTATTCCACTGAGCTATCTCCCTGGTCCAGCATTTGTTTTATAATAGCAATAAGAATAAAAATGTTACAGATTCTAAACATATCAGTATTACATTTTTGTGTCTTTCTACTTTTATATGACAACACTAGAGATATCTGAAGTCCACTCACCATATTTTCAAAATATCTTTTATTGGTGTTAAACATATTTATTCTTTTTCATATGTTAGTATTAGATTCACTACTACTGTGATCTGTATCCTGCTACTTTGATCTCAGCTATTACCATGCAATTTCATAAGCTCTGAATTGGAAGAAGTAACTACTACTTCTTTAGATCCTACTATGAGTCCTTGGGCATTGCAGCCTGACATGAGTCTTATTAACTTTCACATCACACTATTAACTTGTATTGAACTTGTGGTTGGCTTAACCCCCTAAGTGATTTCATATTGATCTCTGACTCTAATTGTCAGATACTCTACTGCTTAAAGCTTTATTTCAGCTTTTATCTGTTTATGCATTCTCTTCTAAATTTTGAATATTGTTTTCATATTCAGTTAGCTGTCCAACATTTAGCCCTTCTTCTCAGCTATACCTCAGCTGCACTTGGTAGTTCACTTATTGATAATTATATTAAACAGCACAGGTTCAAAACTTGTGGCAGGCTTTGAAGGTTTTTGTTAGGTTGACTTTGATGAATCAACACAAGAAGTCTATTTGTTTAATTAGCTACAAATCCACCTCCATATCCTATCATTCAGCCAGTTTTTTATTCTTTATATACAATGAAATTGATGAAAATTCTTTGGAAATGCTTAGGCAACATCAAGCTAAACAACTGCTGAGACACTCAAAATTAAAAAAAAATTGCTTAGCTTAGTAAGGATAAAAAATAAATTAGTTCTTATTAATAATAAGTGCTCTAATTCTGTGTCTTAAAGTTATTTACAATGTGTGTGTGTGTGTGTGTGTGTTTAAAGAGTTCCTTTTTATTGAAGTATGCAGGTATTGCTTTACTCTTATTTTTTTATTCCATGATTTCTTCCTTCAGAAAACAGGTCCATAATAATGGAATCCTTACAAAGATTTAAGAAATATAAAAGGTATATTTGATTATAACTTCTGCATCTTACTTAGTGGTATAGTGGTATAATAAAATGTACTTATGATAGCCATGTTATTTTCTAGTACTGACTCACAATATTTTTTAAAATGTAAGGGTTACAATATTTTATTCCGTATTTTATTCTTAGACTTTTTTGCCTCATTAGAAAGAATGATCTGAAGAGCTGGCAAAATAGCTCAGCAGGTGCAGGGGCTGGGGGTTCAATTCCTAGGCCTGTCAAGCCAGCCCAGTCCCCAGGGCATGCTGAGATGGCAATGGAGCCTCAGCGTGGTGGCGTCACCCAGCACTTCGGAGGAGAATCACTACGAGTCTGATCTAGTAGTAAGACCCTGAACACCCCGTAGAATCTTCCCCCAAAAAAGAATGACCTGAGCATCAGAAAGCTGATAAACTTACCAATGTGTAGAAATAATAGAAAATTAAACTGAGATATTTATTATTTGATTTAATATTCGTAATTGTTTTAATTTATTTAAAAAGAAAGTTATCATGTGTTAAATACTAAACAAATGCAAGACACAAAACAAATATCACCCACAATCATAATATCCAGATACTAATAATTGTTAATTTCTTTAGTCATATCTGGGTTTTCAATATGATTCACATTCCAAGTAGAAATGTTTACCTCAATGGAGTGATCTAGAGAACATATATTACTTGATCAGTTTTGCTGGCCTATATCTGACAATCTGGATGACTGTTTTGGAAATAGCCATTGTTAATTTCCTGTCAAAAAAAGAACAATTCAGCCTGACTTGGTGGTGCACACCTCTAATCCCAGCACTCTGGAACTGAGGTAGGAGGATCCCTGTGAGTTCAAGACCTGCCTGGTTACAAAGTGAGCTCAGGGCTACTTGGAACTGCACAATGAGACTTTGACTCAAAAAGAACGTATTAATTACTTAATTAATTAAAAATAAAAAGAACAATTAAGGACTACATAGATTGTATGTTTTAAGTATTTGTTTACTTTATTCTATGATTTCTCTCAAGTATTGTTTTATTTTTATTCTCCAACTTTCAACTGTAATTTACAAAATTTAATTTGGGATTGAACTGCACATTATTTTGTTGTCATCCTATATCTACCTCTAGTATCAATTTAATTGCTTTTCATATTTTGTATTTTTTAGGACTTGTCTTCCACAAATTATATCACATATTTAAAAAATCTATGCTTTCTAACCCTTTTCAACTGTTTGATGGTATTTACCTATCGTCTGAGCACTCTGGGAGATTGATGGAGGAAGGTGGTAAGTTCAAGTGTACCAGGGGATATTTAGTGACTCAGAGAGACAGTGTCTCAAAATTAAAACTAAAGAAGTCTGCGGGTGTGGGTTATTACCAAGCCACTGGGTTTATTTCTCAATAGTACACATGCATCCACATAAGCATGCACAGACTTGCACACACACTTACACAATATTTAAGATTCTTGGGTTGGTGACACAGCTCAGTGGACTAAACACCTGTATGCAAGCATAGGGGCTGGGGCCAATCTCCTGTACCACATGCAGAGGCAGCCCCAACCCCAGGGGCACTGAGTGGGTGGCCAAGTCCAGGTATGGTAGTGCACGGCTGTAATCCCAGGGCTGGGCAGGCTGAAAACAGGAGGAACACTACGAGTCTGAGCTGCATAGTGAGAACCTGTACCAAATACATGAAATTAAAAGAAAATAAAAGTTTGTTCCTCAATTATATTTAATGACATTACCGAGATAATAATGCTCACTTTTCATCATCAATTCCAGGGCCAAAATCAATTGTGAACCAGTTTTTCAATTAGGTTTCACTATTTATGGAACATTTGCTTACATTTTATTTTTTGCTAATATGTGCTGAGTCACAAAAGAGTAAATTGTACTTTAGAAGAAAACAGACCAATCAGAAAATATCTGACAATTGAATCTATGGCTTGCACATTGACCAACATTCCAAGGCCTTTTTTTAAAAGAGAACATATATATGCTAAAAATTAGTAAACAAAATAGAAGGAATTTAACAATGGTTATTATACCCTAAGTTAGTTGTTCAAATTACTATTATATGCATGTAAAATTGGTTTTTAAAAGAGTATAAGATATAAAAAAGATAAGAAAAATATATTAAGCATTAAGTGCTCCTTTCAATAGACCAGCAGAAATTACCAGTACAAGTACACAAGTTATCCTGTATATATACATAAATATATATTTTCTCCTTCCTTCTTTCTTCTTCTTTGTACTTTCCTCATCTCAATTTTTTTCTTCCTTTTCAACAGATTCTTCATACTTTTCAGATTCCATTTACTCTTTCAGGTTCTTTGCTAGGGGGGACAATATGATGTCTGCACATGGAAGTCTGTCTAATTTCACTTATGATTATGGTCTCTTTATTATACCCATTTACTGTTTGTTTTCTTTTTTTCTGTATTTAGGGAAGGATCTACAGGGTGTTCAGGGTCTCACTACTAGGTTGGATTGTTAGTGATCCACTTGTTTACAACCCCCCATGTTCTGAGATAACAGGCATGTACCACCACACCAGCATGATAGGCCCAGGGATTGAACCCCTTCCCCAGTGCCTGCTTGTAGGTGCTTTAATTGTCTGAGCTACTGGGGCAAGCCTCCATTTACTGTTATAAAACCCCAATTTATCTTTTTTTTATAGCTGAGTCATACTCCATTGTGCAAAAATACTGAATTTTTTAAATCAGTCCTCATTTGATGAGCATTTGTGTTGTTTCCAAGGTTTAGCTATGATAAATTGTGGTGCTATAAAAATGGGTGCATATATATATATATATATATATATATATATATATATATATATATATATATATGATATAATGTTTTCAGTTTGTCTGGAAAAATACCCATCATTGTGGGGAGAATGCCTTGTTTGAATCAACATCTAATCCAATCCTAGCTTTGGAGGAAAATCCACAATGATATCTATAGTGGTTATACCAGTCTACAATCTCACGAATTGTAGAGAAGTGTCCTTTTTCCTCCACAACCTCTCCAGCATTTCTAATTGTTTCACTTATTGAAGATGGTCATTTTTCTGGGCTGACAGGAAATCTCACTATTGCTTTACTTTGCGTTTCTCAAATGGCGAGTAATGTTGAACATTTTGTTCATATATTTATTTCCCATTTGGATTTCTTCAGCCTAGAAGTGTATATTCATCTCAGATGACCATTTTTGGATTGGGTCTTCGAATTTTGGAGGTGTGACTTTTTAAAAAATTTTATATGTTCTACCCAAAAGTCCTTTACTTGAGGGAGAGCCTGTTGAATGTTTCCCTGTTAGGGGCTTTCTTTTTCATTCTGTTGGTGATTACTTTTGACATGCAGAAACTTTTCAAAAAAGATGAGACCTTAATGTTAGTCTTTGAAGTATTTCTTATGCAGCTTGACTTTTGTTCTTGAACTCTCTACTTATTCTTATGTCTTTATTTTCTACCTATCTTTCTTCCAGTGAAAATGTTTGGACCCTCTGTAAGAGATAAAGTGGCTGTAGTGTCTGCATCTAGTAATCTGATCCACTGAAGCTAAGGCCTGTGTTTTTGAGGAATCATGCTGATTTGATCACAGTAGCTTGTAGTAGAGTATCAAGTCAGGGACTGTGATGCCTCCTGCCTTTCCTTTGTTGCCAGGGATATCCTAGGACCAGGATATCCTAGGTCTCTTCTGATTTCAGATGAATTTTAGGCATGTTTTCCCTACACCTATGAGATACACTAATAATACTTTAATCGGGATTGCTTTGAATCTAAATAAAAATTTGGGGAGTATCATCATTTTCACAATGTTGGTTCTTCCAATCCAGGAGCAAGGAATAACTACGCATTTCCTGAATTCCTCTTTAATCTTTTTCTTCCGAGTACTATAATTTTCACTGTATACATCTTTAACTTCCTTTGTTAGATTGATTCCTAGGTATTTCATTTTCTGTGTGTGGGGAAGTTATTGTGAAAGGCACAGTTTTCCACATTTCAGTCTCGCTGAACTCGTAATTTATGCACAGAAATGTTACTGAATTTTGAGTGTGGACTTTGTATCCTGCTATGCTCTTATGTTTGATTTTTAAATCTATAAGACTCTTGGTGTAGTTTTTGGGATCTTCCATGTAGAGTGTCATGTCATCATATATAACAACAATTTCACTTCCTTCCCAATCTTCATTTTTTTTTTTTATTTCTCTCTCCTGCTAAATGCTTTGGTTAGTTTCCAGAACTATACTGTATAGAAGTAGTGAAAGTAGACCTTCTTGTGTTGCTCCTAATTTTAAAATGAAGGCTTTTATTTTTGTTTAATACCTTTCATTTTCATTTAATTTCTTCTTTAATTTCATCTGTGACCCACTGATCATTCAGAAGAGCATTACATAATTTACATATGTTTATAGAGTTTCTGCAGTTTCTTTTGTGAATAATTTCTATTGTCACTGCATTATGATAAATTAATTTGCATAAGATAATTTTGATTCCTTTGCATTTAAGCAAGCATATGCTACATAGAATATAGTCTATTTCTGAGAATGTCCCATATGCAGCTGAGAAGAATGTATATTTTGATGCTATTGTGTGGAAAACACTGTAAAAGTTTACTTAGTGCATTTCTTCACAAGATTGGTTTAGTTGCATTCTTCCTTTGCTGATGTTTTCCCAGTTGATCTTTCTCTTTGTGATACTGGTTTGGTAAGGTCCTCTATTACAATTTTGTTATTGCTTATTTCATTTTTCAAGTCTGTTAATTTTTGTTCTATGCAGTTGTGTGCTCCTACATAGGGTGCATATGTGTTTATGTTTTTTATCTCTTCTTGCAACTTTCATCTAACAAGTATGTAGTGACTACTTTTATCTCTTTAGCTATTCTTAGTTTAAAAATTGACATTGTCAGACACCAAGAGTTATCCTTAATTTTCACTGGGTTCTTGTCACATGGAAAATTGTTTTCCATCTTTTTCAAAATGTTTTTACAATTTTATTTATTTTTTAGTACAGAGACTGCAGGGTCTCACTACACAGATTAGACTCCTAGTGATTATATCAGCCTCCATAACACTGGGATTATAGGCATGTGCTACCATGCCAAGTCTCAATCTCTATCTCAGCATGACCCTGGAATGGGGCTGCCATGGCATGCGGGGTATGGAACCCCGGTCCCTGTTCCTGCCTATGCAGGTACTTTAGTTGTCTTAACTATTTGGCCAGCCATGTTCATTTGTGTTGCCTATTGTTGCATCTTTTTTTCTTGATCCATTCTAGCAGTCTGCTTCTTTTGATTGGTGAATTGGCATTTATATTGATGGTTGCAAATTGTATGTATTGGCTTATTTTTATCATGTTATTTTCCTGCTGTAGGTTTGCTACATATCCGCTCTGTTTAATTGCTTACCCTGCTTGTTGATATTTTTCTGTTTTTGTTCTTGTAGCTGTGGTCATTTGCATCTCTTTCTAAAATATCTGTCAGTAGTATATGTAAGGTTAGTTCAATGGTCATTAGCTTCTTCAGTTGTTCTTTGTCATGGAGGTATGCTATCTCTCCATTAAATTTGATATTTAGCTTTGCAGGGAACATCAATCTGTGTTGGAAGTTGCTTTCTTTCATGACCCAAAATACTTCATTCCATGCTCTACTTGACTATGTATGTGTTGAGAACGCTGCTATGATTCTAATGGGCTTTCCATTATTGGTGATCTGGTTCTTTTCAGTAACAGCTTTTAATATTCTGTTCCTTTGAAGAATTCCTGGAATATTGATAATTATGTGTCTAGGTATAGATTTCTGTTTTGATTATGGCTAACCGGAGTTCTGCCTCATTTAACTATATTTCAGATTCTTTTCCCATGCTTGCCAAAATTTCTGCTACTTCTGCAAGTGTTCATTTTATGTCATTTGTGGTGACTTCTGCTATTTCATTGACACTCATTAATCATATTTTTGTTTTTCTTTGCATCACCTCGCACCTACTGGATTGTTATTTCCTGGTTTTTCTTATTTTTAAGAGCTCTTTCCTTTCATGTTAACTAGCTACAGTGCTGACTTTAAGGTGTGAAAGTCTATCTTCTGTTTTACTCAAGCAGTTTTGCCAGCTTTCAGTGGAATTCTTAATGTCCTAGATATCCCCCTGAGTCTGTTTCATGTAGTCTAATTCTTCCCTATATTGTTTATTCAATGTTTCCATCATTTTCCTGTTCCCCTCTATAGTTTTTTATGTCTTCTTTAGAGGTACTGAGCAATTCTTTCATGAGTATTGTGATTTGCTTTTTTACTTGAGAGATTATTTCTCATCTAATTTCCTCCATAGACTGATGGAGTTTTTGTTGTTTTTGCTGCTTTTTGCTTGTTTGTTTGTCTTTACTTCAGTTGCTATCGTTATAGAAATTTCAAGTGTGTGACTTCTAAGTTCTTTTATGTCCTTGTCTGCTGGGCTTGTTCTGGATGGACTGGAAGTCTGACAGTGCCTTTTGCTCCTTCTTTTTGACATTTTGAAGCTCCCAGTGTTCACCCTGGCTCAGCAGCAATTGCAGGGTTTTGCAGTATGGACAGCAAGACCGCAACAGTGGTGGGGCAAGGTAGGCTCGCTAAAGCTCCTGCTGTCTAGGATGCAGAGTTGCTTCTGTGATAGTGAGAGAGTGCGAGCCACAGCTCACCAAGCTCCCAGGGTGGGATCCTTCTTATCTATTCTAGGGCCATATTTCACTGGGTTACTAAGTTGAAAACCACAATCATTGTATTCTTTGCCTCTAAACTTGATGTACACTAATTGTACATACTTAAATGTCACTAAGAAAAAAAAAAGAAGTCCAGGCCCAGGTCACATCTCAGCAGCACAGAGCATGCCCAGAAAGAGCAGTGTCCTAAGTTTGCCTCACAAAGAAAAAGGGGGAACTGAATGCAATGTGGGAAACTTTATTTGAAGAGTAGAGAGGAAAAGAACAAAATCTTACCTTGAAGTCAGTTTTCTGATATTAAACTCCAAGAAAAGAAACAGAAACTATAATTAATATTTAATGTAAAAATATGTATCCTGCAGACTTTTTCTTTATAAGATTGATTTGATTTTATTAATTTCTCTTTCCGTCCAAAGAAAAATGTTTGCTAATTATAATTATTTTTTATTGCACTTTTATCCTCTCTTATGTGTTCAACATTGTGCCTATAAAAGCAGATTAATATTTATTTAACAAATAAGTGCTCCAGTCCTAAAAATTAAGCTTGTTATAGGGCAAAAATCAATATTTCACTGTGATTGAATTTACTTAAAAATGATAGAATATGAAGAAAAACAATCACTAATTTATTATGCTTTATAAATGAGTCCAAAAGAAACTCTTAAAAGACTGATTGATTGCTTTTAAATATGTTAGTTTTCTTAGGGTAGCTTTCCTTCAAATTGTTCAACAAACTATTCTTTGATGAGTGAGGAAAATATGAAATCTGTCCCTTAGCTCTTTTTTTTTTTTTTTTTTTTTTTTTTTTTTTTTTTGGTAGAACCAGGGATTGAATTTAGGCCTTTGCATTTGCCAGGGATATGCTTTTTCTACTGAGCCAACTCCTTGACCCCTATCCATTAGCTTTGATATAACAAAAGTGGAACGTTTTGTTCAGTCCTCAATAAAAGGAATTCAGGTATAATGGTGCAATTTTCCAATATGTCTATATCTGTATCAATTCATTTGTTTTATACAAATTTATTTGTAGTTTTATAAACATTTTTACATAGGCTAGCATTTTTATGCTTCAAAAATATTTGGAACTTTTTTACCAGATTTTTTTCAAGTAGCAGGTACAAATAACCTTAAAAACCTAGTATTTGACCCGCTGGGCATGGTGGCGCACGCCTGTAATCCCAGCACTCGGGAAGCTGAGACAAGAGGATTGTTGCAAGTTCAAGACCAGCCTGAGCTACAAAGTGAGCTTGAGGCCAGCCTGAAATGCATAGTGAGACCCTGTCTCAAAAAGACAAAAAACAAAAACAACAACAACAAAAAAAACCTAGTATTTGAGTGCAAAATTGTTCATTAATGTGTTTCCCAATTTTCAATGTTTAAACCACACTTTCTTCTTGATTTTGTGGTTTGTTATTTTAACTTTTGCCAATATATTTTCACCTCTATGACTGTAATGTCACCTATTATCTTATTAGCTTTTTTTATTAATTCATTTTACTGGTACATTTTAAGTACACATAATTATCACAGTCCTCTGAGGGAATTTGTACCTGGACATTACCTGTCCAGATTCTTCCTATACCCCCATTCTCCTTTCAACATATCTTTATAATCTTTCATGTGGTGTAAAATTATCCTCCTTCATGCCTTGCAAAAAAAGATCCGTGCAAACCGTATTAGAAATTTTAAGGGCTGGCCAAATAGCTCAGTGGATTAAAGCACCTGCAAAGAGGTACAGGGGCAAGGGTTCGATAACCAGGCCTGCCATGCTGGCCCTGCTCATGGGACGCTGACACAGCAAATGAGACTGGGCATAATGGTGCATGCTTATAATCCCAGCTTTTGAGAAGCTGTAAACAGGTGGGTCACTATGAGTCTGATCTAGCATTGAGACTCTAAATAGCCTGTAGACTCTTCCCTAAAACAGAAAAAAGAGAGAAATTTGATATTATAACCATTCCATTCATAGTAGTAACCTTACCAAAATTGTTGTACTGCAAGTATCATTTCCCCATAGTGTCAAACTTCGTTTATTCTTTTGAAACTGTATATTTCTCTTAAATTTGTTATCTTATTCAGGTTATGTTTAATATTATTTCTTTAGCAATTCTTTCAAAGTATTTTTAGACCATGTGTTTCAGTGTGATCATTGTAAGTTTCTAAATTATTCTGAATACTTTTTAATCCATTGCATAATACATCATGCTGTCTCTGTTATCAACTAGTATAAATATCAGCCTTACTATCAATTTATATATGTTAAAAAGTCCATCTGAATAATTCTTAATTTTGTATTTCCACTTTAAACTACAATTAGTTTTTACAATTTCATTTGCATTTAAAGTAAAACATGAATGGATATTCTCTTTAAAACATGGACTAATTATGATGCTAATGACTTTGAAAGTTTTTAAACTATATGTATTTTAAAATTATTAAAATTTTGAAAATCTCTTAGATAGTGGCTGAATATCATTAGTGTTCATTGAATTTTACCAAATGGTATGCCAGTACATGTCTATCTGCTTAAATTTAGGAAGTAAGCTGATTACTCTAATGGCATGCTTGCAGCAACGAGCCAGATAGGTTTTGCTTTCCAACTTTTATAGATATTCACATTAGAACAAGAAGGCATGGTCCTCATGATCCAAGGACTTAATGGAAATTAGTTTCTAACATAGCATATATTGTCCTTGAAACATGAGCCAACAAAATGAGAGGTTCAACAGTACTCCACTCCACATAATAAAAAATAGATCAAAGACATCCCAACAAGTTCAGAAAATATTTCAGTAATTATACTTCAACATCATTGCTTGGAACATTTTTTGCAATGATAGCCAAGAAGTAAGTTAAGGAATCATCAACATTTGCATGCATCTATTATTATATGATAATGTCTTATATGTGTTTTTAGTTTGTATAAACAGAATTTGCTGAACAAATGTAGATTTTTAAAATAGTTAAGCTAAATATAAGATTCAATTCAGCATAGTGTAGGTTTGCATAATACCATTATATTATGTAGACAAAAATTGATCAAAACAACGAATTGATAGGCTACATTTGGCTTAGGTTCCTTCTTTTACAATAATACTGGTCTGTCACTCAACTTTCTCATTTAATCAGATAATATGCAATTACAATAATTTTGTATAAAATCTGTCTGCCTATATAAGATGCATATCTTAGATCTAAAATGATATGATTAAACATAAAGTTTTTGACTTATATTTGGAAAACAAATGATTGTTTCTTTGATCAAACTGCCTTGTAACTGGAATTTAAAAAACCAGTAATACACTTTTAAAAACTGAATCAAGAGTAACCTTCATTTAAGTTTGTGCGGTCATTAGCCTTTCTTTTTATGAATATGTGAAATAATAGCTTATTTCCTTTTACAGATAACCAATTTGTGTATATTCTTATACCAAATATGACAATATCTTATTTTTTTGTTAAGTTTATTGTAATTTGAAATGTTTAAACCTGGAATAGAGTGACTACAATACACATTTATTCCTATTCCAGTCATAACAGCAATGGGGAATGCAGAAAATGGGGTTTAATATAATGAGGATAATCATGGCTTTCAATTTTGTTTATCCATTCTTTTAAAATTTGTGTTCTAAAAACTTCAAAAGCACACATAAGCGTATTGTATTCCCTGACCCCTAAAGGATTACCTTTCACCTCTCTACCATTTAAGAGTTAACTCTGTCCCCTATAGGGCTGCAATCTATAAGTTAGGTCTGGAAGGCAGAAAAGGCAACCTGGGCTTGAAGTAACACTTCTGTTGTCAAGGATTACTGAGGGGGGAAGGGAAGGGGCTCACAAGGAGAGGAGTTATGGAAATGAAAAGGGACTGTAGCACACAGAGCATCAATTCAAATGGTATACATATATTTGGAATAAGAGCCAGATTCTGTGATATTTTTACATTTTCTGTGTTCATTTATTTAGTTTACACATGGCTGGCAAATTCTTGAGCTGCTGCCTGTTGACTTATTTTCTGTGTAGCGCTTTCCAGTAGCATTCAGCCGGAAATTACAAGTGTAACAATTTTGTAATTAAATTTAAATCTACTTTTACTATTTACATGTAAATACAGTGAGCTGATGGTATTTCCTATTGTGTAGTCACCAAATACCTTCCATAGAACTTGATGGAAGGTCTGTGTCACTTCCGTTTTGATGAAGATTGTTTATCCTTTCACAAAATTACCACTCATAAGAAACAGTATGCTTAAAAGCTTAATATAATATCTATTAAATTCAGCTATCAATGTTCTAAGTTTTTTTAAAACAATTAACTTTACTGGTGATATACTGAACTGTTTTTGCATGTTACATCAGGCATTTGCCAAGATTTGCCTCATTGTAAATCTCTTCCTTAGGCCAATTTGCATTACTAATTGATTTAGTAAGAGAAAAACTGTTCAAAGGAAATGTGGCAATTAACATTAAATATCTGACATATTTTGACATTCTTATTTTTATGTTGATATGTTTTCATGTCAGTCTCCTGATTTCAGATATTTTTAAATTATTATTTGAAAATTAAAGATGATGTGCATGCCATTGTCATTGATAACATTTTTAACAATGTTTGATACATTTGATGAATATAGCTCATGATTTAAAATCAGTACCCTCATTTTAGTTTATAAGAATTTAATCTATTTTAAGTTTCTGTATTTGAAATAGCCATGTATTTTTCAAGAATAAAATTGGGTGTATTTTTTGTAAGTAAAGTGCAGAGGTATTTAATTATATAACAAGTCTTGCGCTTAAACAGCATCAGGATAAAACAATAATAGGAAGCCAAAAAACAGATTTTTCCTATCAAGTGTGCATCTTCTTTCTCTAAAAATATTCTTTAAAACCCTTTGTATTATTAAAGCCACCCCACGCAGACAATTAAAAGCAGTATGAAATGATAGATCACATGACAGGAGTTTAATTGTGACGATTTCCCCCCTTGGTTAAACATCGCAGCAGGCATTACAATACCAGAGGTAACGAATCAATTAAATCCATTTTCCCCTCCGCACCTCCAAAGCTGCGGGTGTAGCTTTGCCTTGTAGTTTAGAGATGGAGCAGTAGGACCCAGGGGCCTCCGCAGCCACCAATAGAAGCGCACACTTGGACCTATTTGTATGCAATGCCTTCTGCTCTGCGCATTAATAGTAATACAGATAAGGGGTTTGAAAGAATTCTCTGCTGAAGAAGGATTGAACATTTTCCAGTGGCTGATACTGAGAAGGAACGAGACTTTACTCTTCCACTGCTTCCTCATTCTTAGGTTTAAAAGTCTCAGGCAGCTTATGCTTGGCTTAAACTCGGAAAGGTCTCCGTGCATAGCAAAGTTGGAGGGCTGCGCCTGCACCGCCGAGCCGCTAGATTTCTGAACAGTCTTGCCCAAGGGTAAGTCTTGCCAGTGATAGCAAAGGAAGTGACAGCGGGCTTTAAAATGGTGAAAGGGGACTTGCTCGTTGTACTGGTTGTCTTTGGAGTGGAGAACGGGTTCGGAAAAGACTGAGCAGTTTGTTTAGCAATTCTGACTGCTGCAGCAAGGTAGTAGGGGGTGGAATCAAAAATCTTTATGATAAATCGGACATCGCCGCCATACGCTCGGTCAGGATTCAACAAGTTTCCCAATGGGGATGCGATGTTTATTTCCTTCGCAAGTTCTGCAGGGTGTTCGTTCTGGGTGGGCTGCTCCTGCTTAACAAAGAAGTTTCAGGATTTTTGTCTTTGCAGTGTGGCTGGCTTCACCCTAGCCTGAGAGGCTGCGTACCGCATTGTGGGTGTCGTAGGGACACACAGGGAAGTGCCTCTTGGGATCTCGAAAGCATCAGCTACCTCCCTGCTGGTTAGGGCTGGGCAAGTTTGCAGGGACATTTCAGTGTCTGAAGGCACCCTTGTTGGTGACGTGCAACGAAGCACAGAAATCATCAGGCTCTGGGGAGCTCCAAACTTTTAAAGCATTCTCCCAGAGAATGCTTCCTAACGGGGAACTTCGAAAATGAGCATCACCGGGAGATTTAGGGTGAACTCTTGATGATGTGTAGGTGATGGAATCCATCTGCTTTTCCAACCTGCAGCTTTTTCTTGGTAATGCTCTCCTCTTGTGGAGAAAGATGGGGTGAAGGGGAAGCCAAAGGGGAATTTATTTAAGGGCGAGGGGAGAAGGAGAAAGAGGGAAGGGAGAGAAACGAATGAGCAAGGTGTACCCCATCTTTCACACACAAAAACCTCACGCGTGGGACGTGCCAATAAACTCTCCAGTTGGTGGCGTTTAGCTGGAAAACAAATTGCAGGAGGTCCCGGAGCCGGTGCATTATTGATGGAGCGCTGTGCCCTTGCGGGGTCCTTCTTGCTCCTTCTCCCTGCCCCCGCTTGATTGCTCCTATTGCTCTGCGCTGTACTGGGGTGGCGTGGGTGCGATTGAGCCCCGTAGCACAGCGGACACAATGAGGGAAGAGATAGAGCCCTGCGGGCGGCCGCGCGGGAGCTTTGCCTGGCCACCCCGCCCTCAGCCTGCGCTGCAGATCCACTGGCGCTGCGTTGCCGGGGAGGCGGCTGGTGGCCCGAGATGGGGTGTGGGATCTGAGCAGGGGCGTGCACCTGGCGTCACAGGTATCTTCTAGGGGGTCATTGTACTACTGACAGACAGGTGGGCTTGCAGGAAAAGATGCGCCCCAGCAGCCTCTGGTCTGCGCTTCTTCCTGAATATCCCTAGGGTGCACCCCAGAGCCCTCAAAACCTGCACACCTTGAAAAGGAAAAAATACGAAGGCACAAGAAGGGAGGATGCTAAAGAGACCTTGAGCATTAACAGGAATCGACCGATGTGGGGCGATTCCGGCCATTGGTTAGGCTTTTCTGAGCTTTTGAAGTGGACTGCTTTACTCGAGGCTTTGAAACGCTGTCACCTGCTCCCAGACTAACCCAAGGGTCAGGTTTCCAGACCGCGAAACTCGCCAGAGACTGCTTGGACAGAGGAAGGGAGGAGGGCGGGATGAGGAGCTTCTAGCACACCGCAGTGTAACCCTGACCTCGGCACCTCCCACCCTTTCGCGCCCCCATCAGGGAGTGCCCGACCTTGTTAATTCCTCTGAGTACCTCTCTATCCTGTGTAAGTGATTTTCACTAGCCTCGTGTCACAAAGGCCTGCTAAGGGAAGGAGGGTGCGTTTTTTAAGTAGTGGTAAGCGAGTGTTTTCTTTGGAGGTTGATTACTACCCCCACTGGCTGGGCTCTGTGTGTGGAGGAAGGGGCTATCAACACGGAATTGTGTGAAGGGGACTCTGCAGAGGAAACATATTCCTTCCAGTATATGTAGGAAGACAATGTCTTGCACACACACACACACACACACACACACACACACACGCACTGCACTTTGTATTTGCCCTCTTTATTGTATCTGGGCATTAGGACTTAATGCTAAGCAAAGCGCTGGGATAATCCACTTTTATTTGTAGCTAATTAGAAGTCTCATAACTGGGATTCAGGTTTCAGTGTGGATACTGGTATTATTTGGGGGTGCTCAGTTGTTTGTATTCTATGTCTTAGGCAGGCACAGGCAGCTCCTCCGAAAGCAGTCCTGTAACTGACTTGTAGCTGATTCATTACAGGAGAGAAACAGGGTTGGATATTGTTCCAGCAACCCTCTTTCTTCATCCCCAACCCCAAAGAAGGAGAAATAATGCCAGCAACCACGCAGGACAGATATCAAGCTGGCAAAGCAATTCTACTTCTTAGTAATCCATTAATTCATTCCTTGTACCATGGGGGGACAGAGGTTCTTCCAGCGGAGAGTATGTAAAGAATCAACCATGACTGCCATGGATTTGGGGCTTCCTTGTGTTTCACACCCCACGATTTCCTGCTCTATGCATCTTTACATTTGGTCCTGTACAGTCTACAGAAATGAAGCACAATGACACAGCTGCAGACCCCATCAAAGCTTGCTCCAGTAAACAGCTGTGTGTCACATGTTTGCAGTATTCCCACTTCTTTCCTCTGACTTCCCTTCCCTTACCCTGTCCTTGAACCCCAGGTACACCTCCCAGGCTGTATCCCCTGAAGGTTAGTGATTTCCAGTGATGGAGCACTCTGCTGAGAGGGGAGGAGGGCAAAACCTGAAACAGCTACGCAGGGAGTCCCCTAGGTGGAAGGCTGCTTTCTCTTATTTTATCTGCACAAAATAAAACACAAACTTCCTAATGTCTCCCCAAAGAGAAACATGCTCACCTCCATAATTGTGTTTTATTTTATGCCATAATAGAATCAGTTCAAATATGAGATGACATTAATGAAAGGTAAAAAGGAAGCTGTACACTTGTGTGCAATATTTAGGAACTAGTTTTGGGCTTCTATATGAAATGTCATCTTATAGCAAAACGTGTACTTGATATATTAGGGCTATTTTTATTTAAGCAAGATTCAACATATTACTTGCCTTATTAAGCTGAATAGCTCAAGACCCAAAGAAAACAAAACAAACAAACAAAAAATAAAACAAACAAACCAAGGCTGCAAAAGTGTCAAACCTTTGGCAGCTTGATGAATGAACAGGCGCAGTGCACCATTTGGAGTGTCACCTGAGGTGTGCACACACCAACCGGCTGGAGAATGAGTCCCTTCTGTTTGCCTAAAAATCTGATATGATTTCTGTCTGTCTGTCTCTGTCTCTGTCTCCCTGTCTCTGTCTCTGTCTCTTTGTCTCTCTCTCTGTCTCTCTGTCTCTCTCTGTCTCTGTCTCTCTCTCTCTTTCCATCTATGCTTTCAGAAACAAACCATAATCACATATACATCATTTAGGTCTTTAAAGTTGTTGAAATAAGCAGTGCTGTTGATGCTTTTGTAGCTGTCTCTAAAATACATTGGTATTACACAGGCAACAAGTTGATCTAATTCTATGGAGAATCTGGGTCCTAGAATAGAGATAACTAAGGCTATGTAGAGAAAACTGTCAAAACAGAGTTAGGGACCTCACCTACCCAATAGCTCTTTTGATTAATCAACCTTATGAAAGAGGCTTTATTGGATTTTTCTAGCATATGAAGAGCACAATATTGAATGAAGTTAACCAAAATGTATATGGCCATTGAGAAATTGAAGAAAGGCAGAGTGAGAAACATGATTGTTTTCTAAGGACATAGTACCTTGGTCCTCTGCAGCCTGAATTCTGTACACACAGGTGTCATATCCACATGTAAATATACTGCCACTCTATTCAAGGAGCTGGGCATGATGGATTTTGGTATCCATGGAATCCTGGAACCAGCCTCTTGTAAATACCAGACTGGAGCTATACATGCTTTTCTGGTGCGTCATGTTGCTAACAAATAAGTCATCTTCACTCAATAGGCCTTATTTCTTTTCTTTCACTTACTGATTCTTCAAATTGTATTTATGTACTTACATTTTTTAAAATCTCCTAGATATCCCTTTCATTGCCAATCATGATGTCACATTTTCTAAAACAAGTGCCTATAAAAATGAAATTTGCCAGATCTCATATTCAGTGAATAGCTTCTTCAGTAAACCTCATACTCCTTTTCACCCCAACTCATCATCTTTGAAGGTCAGAACATATTTGAAAATGGGAGCCTTTATTACTGATTCTGCAATTTGCACAAATGTAGTTAAGGTGTCTTAGGAGAACCCTTGACTTCGTTTCCAGGCAGAGATCTTACATCTTCACCTTCACACTTTGCCATAATAGCTCCTCAGATCTGTAAGACTTCCCCTTTACAAGACCACATCCTGTCTATCTGTCTAGGATTCTTCATGCCCTTCATCTGCCAGGACGTGAAGTATCCATATCCTCATGATTACTGCTCACTTCTGAATTTCCAAATACAAATGTTTCCAAATCATTGTTTTCAATAGTAGAGGCAAAAAGCCTCCACTATTCAACATCTGTTGAATATTTAATTGATGATACCCTTTTACGTAAGGTTTATCAAGTATAATTTTCTACTTGTTCATTATAGTTTATATTGAGACCAAATTGCTTATTCATTCTCCATAACAATTCAGATATTGCAGCATATTTCTCAAGTTTCAATAACAAAGTTACATGCTATATATCACACCTACATTTCCAAACCTTTGGTGGTATCTCAAAGTATCGCAAACATTTTAGACAAAAACAAGCACAGGGAACTGTTCAAATTTTTCTACATTATCCTTTAGTCAAATTCATTCTTGCATTTCAGTTTGCAAATTGTACAGAACATATCAAACATCTTGACAAGTTAAACATTGCACATCTCTGTGTAGCACTTATATTTAAATAATAAAATGTTTAGAGATGAATTGAATCTCTTTGCCCTACCTTTTCTCTTCAGGGTCCTGTTTCTATTTGTAGCTTCCTATTTCAGAGATATTAACATAAAAGCAATCTCTTCACCTCTGGTGTAGAATCTTACCATCATATGCATGGTGTTTGTAGGGTGCAAACAATAAAGTCTAAACTGCTTATAATGTCAATCAAGAAATTATATGATCTTAGTTTTAAGTTATTTCCCTTAGTTTTTGCTTTCTTAATAACTTTAAAATTTTTACTTGCCTTTTTTCTCAGCTAGCAGGATGCCCATTCTCCTTGTTTGTTTCATTTAGGACTTCTCATTATAGTTTTCACTTGTTCCCCTGGTGATCCCCAGCTGATCTGTGAAGATCTTGGTGGAGAGAAAATTCATTTCAGACACTGACTCGGCAATGCTTCTGCAACTATGCTACCATCACTTATTAATCTCCACCATGGTGCTGCATTATAAGCTGCCCAAAATCCATATATTACAATTGGAACCTTCCAGGTGATAGTAGTAGAAGATGGGGACTTCAGAAGGTACTTGGATTAGAAGCCCTGTCGGATGAAATTAGTGAACATATAGAAAGAAGTCTTAGGATGACCCTTTCTTTCTCCTCCTTGTGAAGGAAGACGTTGACAAGGATGCCATCTATGAAGTGGGAAATACATTTTCTTCAGACATTGAGTCATGATTTTATATTTTTTAGCCTCTAAAAAGTCAGCAGCACATTTACTGTTATTTTCTAATAAGTTACCCAGATCTATGGCACTTTGTTATAAAAAATAATAACTGGACTGAAATAGTGTGGAAACTTCTGAATCTGTTTCTTAAACTGGCCATTGCACCTGAAAACCCTCACAATAGACAAAACTAACTCAAAACATCAGGCCCAGGGCAACTCTCCCAGGCACCTAACCAGATTTACTATGTTAGAGTATATATGCCCCAGACGTGGAGGTCCAGAGTTTAACAAGCTTCACATGTAAAACCAGGAGCATGAACTGTATCACGCATTTGCCCACAATTCAGTCAGCTGAGGAAGAGCTTGATTCAGAGTTTGTGGCTGGAACCGTCAGGACAGTTTCTGAGGTCTGGTTGAGGACTGTGTGCTTGTTTCTCTGGCTACTGTTCTTCAAGAAAGTTTTCAGTTCAGAGTTCTAGATTGTATGAGTCATTTGTACTCATCATGTAAGAGTCTCACTTTGGGAAGGCACCTAGGCTGAGAACTCTTCTATAATGCGTGTGGCGGTGGGTGGGCTGCAGAGTCCAGGCCCTGCTATGTGAGTGCGTGGAGCTGTCGTGCCTCCGAATTCTATGATCATTTTTTTCTGGATATTTGATAACAACATAAAAATCAATGGGATAAATGTTCCAGAACTATTATTCAAATTAAATAATACAATTCAAATGTATAGTGTAATCATTGTGTTTATAATTACAGGTGATAGCTTTCTTTAAGAGTTAGCTAGCATTAAAAATTTACTGTTACCGTGCACTAAATTTACTTTTAAATTTACTATATATGTGTAATATGTGCAAACTTAAACCATATGTAATATTTATTAAGTAAATAAAATAGCTGTATAAATTCAATGCATTAGGAGAGTATCGTTTTTCATGATTTCTTATTATCAGTTAAATGTGCCTTGCTCATTTACATCACTGTATAATACTTTGTTTCATAAATATACCACTATTTGTACTTCCCTCTTTTGTTAATGGCCATTTCTGACTTCAACTAAAAAGAAAAATGTAGAAGCAATTTTTTTCGGAAATGCCTCATTATGAAATATCCAAGACTGTTCGAGATATATGCCTATAAGTGGAATAGTTTGGTTACATAGACCAAACTATTTTTTTTTTGTTTTGTTTTTGGCTTTTCAAATACTACCTAATTACCATGCACAGCTATTATAGTGCTTTTAGTTCTCAAGTATACTTAAAGGGTCAGTGTATTATTTAGCCTTATTAACATTTACTGTCATCATACTGTTTAATTTTATTTACACAGTAGTTCTATTTTTTTTGTTCTGATCATTATTTCAGTAAGCACCATTGCACTGAAAATTTTCTTTTCCCCTAATGCAAACTGCATAAACATATTTTTAATCCATTGTTAAAACTTTATCTATTTGGGGTTGAATCCCGGCACCCCAGGACGCTCTGAGAAGGTGATTAAGGCTGAGCCCGGTGGCGCCCCCTGTAATCCCAGTGCTTGGGAGGTTGAAAACAGCTGGATCATTGGGAGTCTGATATGTGTAGTGAGACCCTGTAGACCCTGTACTAAATACATAAAAATAAAAAGTAAAAAACTATATAAAACTTGATCTGTTTAACTTTTTCACATAGATTTGTAGAAGTCCTTAATACATTCTGAATTCTATTTTTAATCTATGTGTTAAGATATTTTCCATAGTTTTTATCTTATATTTTTTTTTATCTTTAATGGATGGGTCATTATTTACTTCATTTTGCTACACATTATATACAAATGTGAGGTAATTTTTATTATAATTTTTTACATCTTGTTTTAGAAATCTTTCTCTATAGTAGAGGCAAAAAGTGTGTCCATATCTTCGGTCAAAATTTTTTCTTCCTTTATTCAAAATTTTTCACGGTTTTAGAATTGATTTGTGTTTCATATGCTAAGAATGTGACGGTCACATAGACATTCTCCATATGCGAGTAGGCTGGCACTGCTGCTTTGCTTATAAGTTTGGTTACCATGGATCCTCATTTGAGACATTTGCTTCTGATTATTGTCTGTCAGGCTGGTACATAGACAGCCATCCCACGGAATCTTTGCAACACTGACAGACCTAAGTGACAAGCAGGCTTAAGACTGAATCCAACATCACATTATATCCATCCAGAAGTAAAACACATTTTTAATCACCACTTGAATAATCTCTTTAAATGTTATATGCTTAGGAGAGTACAAGGACCAGGGTTTGATCCCAGGAACCAGGCACAAGCCCCACCTCTTGGCACAACCAGCTGGCCACAGAGTCCAGGAATGGCAACACATGCCTGTCAGCATTGAGGAGGCTGAAAACAGAAGGATCACCATGAGTCCAACCAATACAGTGAGACTCTGTACCAAATACATTTTTTTAAAAGTGTTATATGATTTGTTTATAAGTAGTAAATCCTAGCTTCCCCAGCATCCTTAACTTAGCTTAAGTTCTTTATGGAAAGAATGAACGAACAACTCCATGTCACGTTTTCTTTGTATATACAAGGTTAGCAAGGGTAACACTTGGAAATGAACTTCGGGAGACACAAGGCCAGCCATGTGTGGCTCACTCTGGATGGAGCAAGATGGACCAGGGGGTTTACAACTCAGAGGCAGCGCAGTGTTTCATGGCAATAGTCAGCAGCTTTTCTTCTGATCAATGTGTGACCCACCAATGTACTTTCAAAAATATTAACTCCACCGTATAAGTGTTAAGGAAGATAATCATTGCATACTTATATTTATAATATAAATATAATATTTATATTAAATGCAATGTAAAATTTATATTAAATTTTTCCACTGAGAGAAACTAGAAATAATATCAATTTGCTTATAGGTAGTCCAAGATAATATTTTATAAGAATTTGCATTATATTCTATAATACGCAACATGTGCCAAGAGTTGTGCTTTGTGTTAAGCAGAAATTGAATTATTTAAATATTATTGGGTTTTTGTTTGTTTTTGTAGGGAAGGATGTTCAGGTATTCAGGGTCTGACTACTAGACAGGACTCAATGATTCACCTGTTTACACCCTCCCAAAAGCTGGGATTCCAGGTGTGTGCCACCATGCCCAGTCTCAATTGCTATCTCAGCTTGCCCTGAGGGTGGGGCTGAAGTGGCAGACCCAGGGATTGAACTTCTGCTCCTGTGCCAGCTTGCAGGTGCTTTAATCTGCTTTGCTATTTGACTGGCCATAAATATTATGCTTTGATTTAAGTGCATTGTAAGACTGTCTTGGGTTGAAAAATGAGAGATTCATATATTTATCAATACTCCTTAAAAAAACTACATCAGATACCAATGACCTCAGGCCATCCCTTCTGTTTCCTTGCACTATTTTGAACAAAGAAAGGAATTGCTTCACGGAATTGGCAAGTGCATTGTGTGTCTTATTCAGTTACAGTACTCACCTGTGTGACTGCAGACCTGAGCTTGTGAACATGGAACGCTTCAGTTCAAACTCTAGCCTATTTAATTAATTTCTCTCTTTTTCTGCCACCTTTGGCTATAGTTGTTTTGAGTACCTTACCCATTTCTCACTCTCACAACACACTGCTTTGTTTCTGTCATTCCTCTTGCTTTAATTTTAAAACATTTTTAACCTTTTTTATCTAATGAGCTTAAAATTTTCAAGATCAGGCTGGGAGATCTATTTTGCTATTTCCATCATTTTTGAAGAATTTCCTATTTCTTCCAGAAACTCTCTCTCTCTGTCTCTCTCTCTCTCTCTCTGTCTTTCCCTCAAAACTCTCTCTCTGTCTCTCTCTCTCTGTCCCTCTCTGTCTCTTTCTTCTTCTGTCTCTCTGTCTTTCTCTCCCTATCCCTATCTCTCTCACTCTCCCTCCATCTCTCTCTAGCTCGCTCTCTCTCTCCTTCTCTCTCTCTCTGTGTCCCCCATGCATCCATATTCCCAGAATAGTTACCTCTTATGTATGTAATTCTTTACAGCCAGCAGCAGCTCTTAGGAGTCAATGGCTACACTTCGACTAGCTAGGACTAACAACAAACAATTTCTTACTGTGTGCATCCAACTTTCTAATCTGTACATTAGCCACCTGCTGCATGTGCCTGATTTGAAATGTTTAAAATTTTCTAGCATAACAAGAGTTCTCCATTTTAAATATATTTACTTTTAAGCATAGCTTCAATTTAAATAGTCAAAGTTCGTATAGTGTAGGGGCCAGGGAGATGGCTCAGTGGAATAAGCACTTCCTTGGCAAGTGCAAGGGCCTGAGTTCAATCCCTGGTGCCACCAAAAAAAAAAAAATTGCTTGCCGGGTGTGGTGGTGCATGCCTGTAATCCCAGCACTCGGGAGGCTGAGGCAGGAGGATTGTTGTGAGTTCGAGACCAGCCTGAGCTACAAAGTGAGCTTAAGGCCAGCCTGAACCACATAGTGAAACCCTGTCTCAAAAAGACAAAAAAAAAAAAAAAAAAAAAAAGTTTGTATAGTGAATAAGCATATTGGGAGAGTGCTGTAGATTAGTCTCATCATTAGAAAAAGTTCTGTTACATAGTATTGGGTAAAGAAAGTTTACAGTAAAATTTTGGAAAACATGAATTAATTAATGAGTTGTACAGGAAATGTCAGTAACTCGAGTTCATTTGATTTTAACAGACAGGTAGTAATTAATTAGAATATGCTCATGATCGTGTTGGGAGGATTATTTCATAACACCTTTGAAAATCTTAGCATACAAGGAGATAAACAAGTAATATCAGCTTGACCAAAATGAAAATCACAATGTGAAGAACCAAAGAAAGGAGAGAAATATACATTGTCTTTGTCTAAACAAAAGTTGTTTGACTGAGATGGTAATGAATATCATTTTTGTAAAGACATAGGCCAATAAATAAATAAGCTTGAACTAGAGGTAACAAATTCGTTTCTTAAAGAAATGAATTGGACTACTTCACACAAGGAATAAAATTAAATCAACTCTTTCTCAAATATTGCATTTAATTTGGCATTAATACCGACTAGGATGACTGCTTTTATTTTTTTTAAAGAAAGTAACAAGTATTGGCAAGAATATGGAGAAATTGGAACACTTGAATGCGGCTAATAGAAATATAATATGGTACAGCTGAAAAACAGTATGGTGATTCCTCAAAAACTTAAACAGAATTTTTACATGATCCAGCAATCTTACTTCTAGGGATGTGTTTGTGAAAACAGTCAGCAGATATTCAAAGATTGGCTCCACTATGGTGTCGCTGCACAGCTGGAGGCAGAGACAGGGCTCTGAGCATGCGCTGTACCACTGAGATGCTCCTCCATCCACGTATTATTATTTTTTTGTTTTATGTATTTGGTACACAGTCCGCTACCCAGCTCGGACTCATAGTGATCCTCCTGTTTTCAGCCTCACCAAAGCTGGGATTACAGGTGTGCGCCACCATGTCTGGACTCTGTGGCCCGCTCAGCACCTCCTGGGGGGTGGGGCCAGTTCGACATGTGAGACCGGGGATCGAACCTTGGCCTCTGTGCTTACCTAAACAGGTACTTAGTCCGCAGAGCTATCTCACTGGTGTTTTTAAATTTTTGTTGTGAGATAAGACATTATGGCATTCTCCAGGCTGTACCTGAACTCAAATTCTGTTCCTCAGATGCCATCATTCAGGGCTCCAAAACATTTTTCTATATTCCTGTTCAAAGCAGAATTATTCAAAAATCCAAACAATGTGATATGCATCAATGTGTGACTGTATAAACCAACTGAAATGTAAAGAGGGAGTTTATTTAACCTTAAAAAGGAACAACATTTTGATGCATGCTATGATATAGAAAATATTTTAAAACATTATGCTAAGTGAAATAAGTTGGACACAGCAGCACCAATGCTGCATGGTTTCACTAATAGAATGCATTTAAGATGACCAAAGTCATAGAAAGGAAAGCAGTGGCAGGTAAGGGCACATGGGAGACAGACACTTATGGCTCAGGGGCACAGGCTTTTAGTTGGAAATGATAAAATGTTCTGAATGTGAAGAGCGGTGATGGTCCACACAGCTATGTAAGTACAGTTAATATCATCCAATTATATGCTTCACATTGAGAGATGTTTCTACACGTGTTTTACCACAATTAAAAATGACTGATATTTATTAAAAACCTATCTTGAATGAGAACCTACATCCTTTAGAAAAATATCTATACTTCTAATTTGGGCTCTGAGTGACCTTTAAAATATAAATTTCAACCAGCACCACATAGTCTTTTTGCCTATTAATTATAAGAGAAAAGCAATAAGTACAATGAATCACTGCAAAACTGAAGTAGATACAATTGTTCCCTGTGATATACTATAGCAAATAGGGCATTTAATGCACAAGACACAACCTGCGCCATGAATACTGTGACTCTGGGAGTGAGAGCTGGCAGGGTCTGAAGGAGGTTTTGGAATACAGACAGGTTTTGGCATGAAATGGCATAGAGCTGGATGCTGAGGAGCTGAGGCCCCAGGAGGACTTCAGTTGGGCCTGGTACAAAGTGGCCAGTAAGACAGCATCTCAGCTGCCTGCTGGTGCCAACTGCCAGATCAAAGACAGCTATGGTCCAATGGGATCACCCCAGTGACACAAATGGCTCCAGATTTGGGCACTGTGGACTGTGGAGCATCTGTCCCCCTCTCATTCTAGGGGGCAGGGCAGGACTGGAGAAGCTCTTCTTGCTGCAACGGTGCAGAGGGTACTGAGTGCACTTGGTGCTGGGAACAAAGAAATACCAGCCTAGTCATCTTGCCCATGCACACCTTTCTTAGTATATTGTTTCATGTTTTGATTATACTATTGCTCCAACCCAATGTTGTATTCAAGCACACTTAATGTTTTAAGAGTTTAAAAATTTAGAAGTTTAAGAGAGACAGATATGTAAGGTACTTTAAGATCTCTCTGGAATTTACTGTTCTGCAACATTTTACAAAAATTAAGACTATGCATGTACCAGGCAGAGGGAGTTATGACCCATAATTTTTTTGCCAAGAAGGTATCCTAATGAATTGACTTTGTCCTGCTCTTGCTTGATGTTGCTCATTACAGGCAACATTTATGGAATTAAATTTAGCTTAATTACATAGAAAGTGTAAGCACATACTGATTTTACTGTTTATAACATTTCTTAGACAAATTAGTCAATAATATTCAGTGTTATGAGGTAAGTGGTAATATGAAAAGCATATTACAGTGTTCCCATGCATCAAGGAATCAGTGTATGTGTCTACTTTTTCTAGAGGTATACTTTTAAGTAATACACTATGGAATAGAGTTTTGAATTTTCCTTAGTGTCTATTGTTAAAAAAGCAAAGAACACTTCCATTTGGAAAGCTACAAAATTTTGACTGCCTGTCTCCAGTTCAGGCATTTTATTTAATTTCTCTCTTTTTCCTTCTCCATTAAGTCTCGTCATTCTTTTGCAAAAATAAATAATTTAATCTAAGAAACACAGAGAAGACCCAAAGCTACTCGTCATTGAGATGCTGTGTATTTGATGAATTAATTTTGCATTTGTTCCTATAAGTGTTTCTTTTTACTTGGATATTTTTGTCTCTCATTAATTTCTCAAAATGCAGAAGGTCACACAGATGTACATTTTGTATTTCATGTTAATTGACACATCAAGTACTCATCTTTCTAAAACACATTGTGGTCTACCTTTAAAAAGACACAGAAGTGAATGTGTATACATAGGTCTATGTTTGATAATTTCAAGTAAGAGTGTGCCAGTATTTGAGTAGGTATACTATGTTACTTGGTCTGCTTCTATAAGTTTGTGTAAAACTTAAGTTTTTGCCAAGAAGACAAAGCGTGCATGGGCAAGATGACCAGGCTGGTATTTCTTTGTTTCCTTCTTTTCTCTCTTCACTCTCTTTAGTATTTTTATAATTATTTCTACTCTGACAAAAGGTTTTCAAGATTCTTGTTTGTCCTGAAATTACTGCATTGTATTTTTGCCCACCTTAACTACTGCAATCAATGTATAATGTAAGGTTTTTACAATAGTGCCCCTTTCTTGACTATTTATACTTTCCCTTCAATGAATGGTAAATTTGAACATACCTAATCTATTCCCATTTAGACTTTATGTATTTTAAAGTTATCAACTCAATGGCTATGCTTTAAACTTCCCATTATTTAAAAAAAAATATTTATTTATTTATTTGGTACAGGGTCTTGCTATCCAGGTAGGACATGTAGCAATTTTCTTGTCTCAGGATCCCCGCCTCTGGGAATATAAGCGTCCACCATCACATGCAGTTTAGGTGGCTTGCTAAGTGTACCCAGGGGCAGGGTCATCATGGCATACATTACCTGGATCAAATCTGGGTCCTTGTGCTTGCCAGGTAGGAACTTATACCGCTGAGTTATTTCCCAGCCCATAAATCTCCTCTTATCTGATATCTTCATGATACTTGAAGTTTACATAATAAATTGCAAAAGCTGGCATTTCCAGATCTATCCTACCTGTAGGTACCACACATATATAGAAGAGATGACTTATAAAACATATATTGTCTTTCAAAGGAACATTGTATTCTTAGTGTAGATCTGCATGCTTCCTTCCATTATGCTATTTCAATTGAAGGAGTTAAGTCATGAGCTCATTGGTGGGCTTTGGGAAGGTGAATATTGATTGTGGTGGCTTATAGCTGGTTTGTCCTTAGGAGGGAAGATTTGGTCAGAAGTGGGTCTTGAGGCTCCTGACCTAGCAGGGTCTCTCTCCTTCCAGATCCTAACTTGGTCTTTGTGCTCTGGCTGTGCCATGATCCCTGTCACCTCTGCCCTACCCTCGGCCATGCTGTGGAGCTAGTCAGGACTGAAACTTCTACTACTGTCAATGAAGTAAGCATCTACTGTTTGAAGGAGTGGTGTCAAGTATTCTTGTCTCAGCAAATGTAAGGAAGGCAATATATTCATGGTAAGAGGGAATTTATAAACATAGAATCAGAGGCTGGACAATCCACTGCAGAGGAGACGCCAATGACCTGTTGTTGTTTAATTGAGTAAACTCAAGCCACATAACAAATATGATTTAGAAAATGTAGCATCCATCAAAATCTGAAGGCTTGGAAATCTCTGGAGAGTTGCTGGTCTGAATTCACACTGCAAGGTGAAAAAAGTAGGTGTCTAATATCTGCAGGCAATGGCAACAGCAAAACATACAATTTCTCAAGCAGAATGGAGCTTTCCAAGTGCAGTTCAACTGTCTTAATTACTTTCTTCATTTTGCTCAGACAAAATACTTAACACTCAAATTTAAAGGAGGAAATGTTTATTGTAGCTCACAGTTTGCAGAAGTTTCAGTTCACAGTTGGCTAGCTCCAAGACAGGGGCCATGAGAGAGGAGAAACAGCTCAAGGCAGGCCAAAATCAGAAGCCTGCAAGGCAGCCAACAGCAAGCAACCAGAGCAACAGATGCAAATAGCTGCCCTCTTTGCTGCTCATGTTCTATCCAGGTTGCATGCCTTGAGGGCAGGTAGCTCCACACCCAGGGTGGGCTTTCTCATTAGCCGATCTAAGCAGTGGTCTCATTCAGTAACCACACACCCATATCCCAGGGTCATACTTAATTCCAACCTCATATAATCTAAGTCCAGCCACCTCTTCAAAGCCCCATGGATGACCACATGAGGCTCTGGGGGGACATCTAGATACAAAACATTATACCAGATTGCTTCTTCATCTTTCATTTCATCCAGCGCAAGATCTTTCTGGACAGTACCATTCACAAGGAAAGCAAGTCTTTCTTTCTGAGGTTGCTGGTTGTAGGCTGGTATCTCTGGAAACATCCTCACAAGCAGATACAGAAATTTATTTGCTTTTCTGCTAAGCTCCTTTAAATCCAGTTAACCCAATATTTTTGTTTAATGGTTACAACAGATGCAGTGATGTTTTTGATTATTTGGTGTATTTAACAGTACAGTTGCAATGAGTACATTAGGCATTAAACAGTAAAGTCCTGAAGAAGATACATAAGCATACTGGTGATCTGCTACCTGGTAGATGAACAATTAGAGGCCCAGACGTGGAAAGGGAAGTTAAAAAAAGGACACAGGAAGTAGAAATTGAGTGAAGATGACACAAACACTACTACAAAATATGTGAAGTGAAATTTGTTTTGAAAATAGTTTCAGTGGAATATAATTATTTTAGAAATTGTTGGAAGATTTCCAAGTTAGAGGATGGATTGTCAAAACTTTCAGTTTATTAAATTGGTAAAGTGGTCAGAATTTGATGAACAAAAGGCTTGTCAAAATTTAATGATATTAATTTTGACTATTTTATGAGAAATAGAAGACAATTTCTTTCCAAAAAATTAATACAAAGTTTTGCAATTAGTTATTCTCCAAATTTCAGTCCATTTAAGCATTAGAGAATAAGCTTATCACATCTATGTTATAAGAAATCTAACAATATGTCCATGAGTGGATATATTGATAGATGACAGGGCGTGTTAAAAATTTTTGTAAAAACAAAAATGTACAGAACTATGAAAATCACAAATGATGAAACCAACTAAATATTCTACATGTCTAGAGATAGGGGGAAATTACATTAATTCTTGAGTATATGTTTTGTTATGAAGTTCTACACTATACTTTTGTATTCTGTAGCCAATCCTTTTAGTTGGTGACATAAAAACAAACTTAAAACAATTTAATCAATTTTAATTATATAAAGAAGAAAATATATATCTAGAAACAAAAAATGGGCTCACAATAACTATTATTTTAAAGGAAAAAAGTAACAGTAAGCTAACTTGACCTTCAGACTAATATTTCTATTATACTTTAGTGTATCGATTTATTTTCTTAAAATCAAATATATAATATAATAAGATATACTGAGGTAAGCATTTTTCCCTAAAAGTTAGAAGGGTCATGCATATATTGAACCTACACTATTCCTTATGCATAATTCTTTTATACTGCAACTTCATCTATTTACTTTATGTATTTAGTACATGTCTACAAGGTCTCACTACACAGATCAGACTCATAGTGATCATCCTGTTTTCAGCTTCCCAAGTCCTGGGATTATAGTTGTGCACCACCATGTTCAGTCTCAGTCTCATCTTAGCGCACCCAAAGGATCCAACCCGTCCCTGCGTCTGCCCAAGCAGGTGCTTTAATCCATTCAGCTCACTGGCCAGCCCTATCTATTCCTTTTTGTGAGGAAATAAGATAAATATTATTACACCCACTTCAAATATAAAAATGGCTTAGAGATAGGATCTCTATGCAATGCAAAAGAGGGCCTCTGTTTGGTTACACATGTTCCTTGCTCTTATCACCTTTGCCTGGCATTTGCTGACTATAAATGGATTGTCTGGAGAACTGTTCATATGTTCACTTATCAGTGACATTTGTAAGAACTGAAAAATTGCATTAATGTATTTGGCCTTAGTTCTAATAAGTAAAAAAAAGCAAGAACTAAGTATGTTTTTCTCCAGATTTTATAATTAACAAAACTCTTTTATTTTTAACCACCTTTTCAGTAGCAAATACCTGAGTAACAAAGTACATCCAAACAGTATGTACCATAGAAACCACTGTTTTAATTGAAAAAATGTGTTATCAATCATAATATCCTAGATTATTGCAGGGCTAACAATAACAACATGATACTGAGACTCTTTTGTTATTGACTACCTGGGATAATGTATGTAAAGTGTACTTAAGGCAAAAACACACTGAATTTAGGCTTGCAGGACATCTTTTATTCTTTTAAACTATGAGGACACTCAGCTAGCACCCTTTTGACTAAAGTAGAAGGTTTTTGTAGGAATAATAATTATACACAATTTATGCCCTGGATTATAGAGATAAATCTGAAAATTCACCTTAAATGTTAGAATAGTGTGCTTTTCTCCTTGTTCATCATTGCACAAGCCACAGATTGTGCTAATCATTTCCTTTTTCTCCCCCATGTGCCATCTATTATATGCTGGAAAAGGAAAGTATAGTTATCCATGAAAGCAGATGTCTAAGTCAGCTTGAATTGCCATAACAAACTATAATAAATTGGTAGCTTTCACACTTATGCCTTACAGTTCTGGAGGCTGGGAAGCCTGAGATCAGTTTGCCAGCAACTTCAGACTTTTAGTGAGGGTCCTCTCCTTGTGTTGTAGATGGGCACCTTCTTTTTGTGTTTTATATCATAGAAAGGAGGTGGTTGGCTGCTAGGCCTCCTAGTAGTAAGACATGAAGTCCATGCACAAAGGCTCCACACTCATGATTCAATTATCTTCTAAAAGCTTCACTACCAAGTACCATCACAGCAGGATTAGGGATTCAGAATATGAATTTAGAAGGTACATAAATACTCAGTTCATAAAAAAGGATTAATTTCTTACCAGTAGGTAAATGTCACGCGGATCATATTTCATTAATGAGGTATAGATTAAATGGACTGCATGAATGAAACAAGGCTCTGTTAGAAAAAAACATTACATTTTAGAAAGATATTTGGCAGATTTTTAATACTGCGAGCAGCCTTCAATTTTATTAGACCCTGAAAATATTTCTTCATTAAAACCAGTTTTCATAAAGTCCTCTTAAGCAATGAGCCACAAACCTACCAATATCTAAAAGACAGAAAACTATTTTTTAAACACATTTGGATTTGAGGGAAACCTGTAAGAAATGCTAGCATTGTGATATTAATTAGAAAATGTGAGGAAATCAAAGAGATACGAATATTCTGGCAGCGTGCCTATTTAATCTTTATTTTATTATTAGATTAGTAATAAAACATGAGCTCTGGAGAGGATATCTAGTCGAAAACATGAAAATGTTTAGAATAAAAAAGAAGTTGATCTGGCCATTAAAGCAGATGCTAAAGCACTGATTTCAAAGAACCTCGCATTGAGAGATTTGCCTGTCCACCAAATGCAGAAGATCTGATTCAGGTATGGGACTGCCGAACAGCTGAGGGTGGTGGGCGGCCCCACAGGCTGGAGGGCTCTCTGCACGAAGAACTTCACACCTCCGCTCAGGCAGCCCTAGCTTTCCACAGGGAGAGCTTGGGGGCCAGGAAGCAGCAAATAAGGAATGCTTGCTAATGGAAACTTTGCTAGCATTTTTATTTTTATTTATTTATGTATTTTTTATTTCTGTACAGAGTCTCACTACACAGCTCAGACTTCTAGGGCAAGGTTTTTTTATTAGTTATAATTATAAACTATAATTATATTCTATATTATTAATGATAATAACATATTATAATTATGTCCTATAGTATTAATTATAATAATATAAATTTAACTTTTTTACGTAACATAGTCCTTCATGCTAAATATTCAACATTAAGTATTTTTTAAAATTCTTAAGTGCACAAAATTAGATAAAAGATGAAATGCGCTATCATCTACATAATGAATTACTGAATGCAATACATTTACCAAAAATTTGTTCATTTACAGGGTACAAAATTTAAAAACTAAGAAACTTGACTTAATAATTTTTGCCTGCAATTTTTGTTGCATACTCTAAAATGATAAAAATGCAAAATACTCAAATTTACCATATATATTTTATAGCAATATAATATATTAACATTATTCATAAGTTGCATATATGATTTATAATTTCTTTAGCAAGACTTCTATCCCTCCTTACAAAGTTAGGTTAGCAACTAGGCCATAAAAAATGCTGAAAGCTAAAAAAAGCATTTCCAAAATAAGTTTGAGGACAAACATACTAAAAAGTGTTGAACTTCATTTAATTGCTTTCACTTCAGTCCAGCCTCTAAGCTTTTCCCAGATATCCTCTAGCTTTGGACCACTAGCTGTGGATTATCTTAGCTGATTTCAGTTTTAATTTCTTTGGCTATAGCCATACACTTGTAAAGTTTAATAAAAACTTAAAACTCAAGGATGTGTGTGTATAGACAGTACAGTTGGGATAGATAACGCTGTGCTTCTACATAATTCTATGAGAGGCAAGATCTGCACTAATGGTGGTTGGACAGGATATTATGTCGGCTTCTAGTACTGAGGTCATCCACTAGGAAAACAATTATTGAATTTTTGATATAATTCAGGTATAAAAAAATAAGATAAGCAGCTACACTCTTAATTCACTGATAAGAGATATCTGCTAAAATAATATCTGTAAATATAATATCATGTATGCACCTTGTACGATACCAAAACATTATGAAAACAGTTTGCAATGTATTAATTTATCGAATCTGTATTGTTAAAGTGTCTTGAAACTGTCTGATTGACATTTGTAGTTCAATAAAATAAAAAACAAAAAAAACTCAAGGCAACCCTCAATTCTTAGTCTTTTTATAAAACATTTTATTTTTGCTTCCATTCTGTAAACATAAGATGCTAATCCATCTTGGTAATAATCATAAACCTAAGCATATGCATTTATTACTCTAGGTTATTATGAACACACAAGAAATGTTATAGGGGCTATGTCGTCACTATATTTCTGTGGCTTCTCCTTCACTTGCATAAACATGTTAAGTACATTGAACATATTTTCTCACCGTATTCCTGTACCAATCAAGACATCACTTCCCGACATGCAACACATTACACCGGCCTCATCAATTTGAGGAGTCGTTCTTTCACAACAGACAACAAGTAACTGAAGCAAGAAACAAATTCCAAAATTGCCCTCTGCACAGGATTGCTTCAAAGTGGATGGATTCCATAAATAAAACCCTAAACGACATGCCGCACATGATGCAATAGCCTTATCATTTTATCATAAAACTTCTTTTGCAAAATGTCAAGCCCTGTGTACTTTGAAAATTTCCTCACTTTAACTCAAAACAGCATATTACAAATTAACCAAATATCTTGTGAAAAGATATCCTGCTGGTGGCAAACTGTTGGATTTTTTTTTTTTTTTACTTTAACTATGAAGGAAAATTATTGCAGTTTTCACACCTACGCTTTCCCCATGAGCGTCAGTGCATCTGCAGACCTTTTATTATTTTGTAACTGGAGGGCTGGAAAATAAGCTCAGCATGGTTGAGCAGAAAATGTTGGTAGATAATTAGATCTGAAGGCAAAGATAGTGGGAATATTAAAGTTTGTTATGGCCAACATTGATTTCTATTACACATACACGTTTCTTGAGAAAAATCCAAATTTTACTTTAGAATTTTTGCTCTGGATTTTAAACAACTAGTCAATTTTTAATGTATTTAGAAAGAGAATTTTACCTCACATTGCCTTTATATTTTAGTTCATTCTCTCTCTATTTGGTGGGGAAATTAGTTATTGTTGGATTTTTGAAGTAGTAACTGGCTGAACTGAAACATTCAAACTGATTTATTTAGCGTTAAATTTACTCAGTTATACCAGAGACTTCTTCAAAAAAACGAATAATTATATCTGCAAAACTGTTGCGTATTTTCAAAAATGAACAGTACTGTAGAATCTTTGAAGAAATAAATTGTCAGTCCTCATCCCGGGTCAGTGTTTAACCAAGGAGGGTGATTTCCAGGGAAATACGGAAGTAGTAGTAAAGCAGATGTAGCTATAGTGGCAAAAGAGTGAGTAATTCAAATTAAATGACGAAAACACACAATGGCCCTTAGAAACATGCAGGGACTCCGGAGAGAAATAATTAAAGCAGATTTCTTCCTTATGACACTCATCATTCGCGGAGCCCGAAATGATGGGCTTGTCATGGGCTTGTCATGGGCGCTGACGCTTAGCTCCATCAGTGATTTTATGAATCACTTACTTTCTGACAGAACTGTTCAAAAGCCTTTTTAAACAGAAAACATCTGATATATATTTTTCATACAGAAAACATAAATATCATATCACACACACACACACACACACAAACACACACACATATTTGTTTCTGATTTTAAACAATGAGCTGGGAAGGAACTTTTTTTGTGTATGTCCATAGTTTCTCACCCACCTGCCCTGAATTCCACTATAATGTAAACTCTAGGGAATTGTTTGCATGTTGATTTCTGTGTTTCTAAAAGATAGAGCCTGCTGTGCTGCAGATGCCCGGCATCCTCTGACCACGTATGTGTTTAGTGCTAAAGGTAGGCAGAGGTGACTCCCAGCGCCAGAGAGGGCGGTATCTCCTCTCAGCAGCAGGCCATTTCTTCCACAGTTCTGTGGCCTCCCCGATCCTCTTCCATCTAGGTGGCATTCTGACCTGAGTTCTATCAGATACTGTTCCGATTTACTCTGACCAAACACAATCATGATATGTGAGTACTGTGCAATGCCATATTCTTTATATTTGCAGTTGTAGCAAATCATATTTCTCCATGTTGCCTATTTATTTTTCTGTATTTCTGCATATTGAAACAGAATCCATAGCTATGCTAGTTTTCAAATGTTGCCCTTGCCTCAGCCCTCAAGCGCTGGGATAGCAGGCACATGCTGCCGCTCCTGGCCCTGCACTCTTTTCATGATGCTGTTCTGCTTTATTGCCTTGTGCTAAGATTCACCCTTGTCATTATTACTTAATCCTTCTGCTTCTGTTTTTTTTTTTTTTTTTTAAATGTATTTCACACAGGGTCTAAAGGACCTCATTATGTAGATTGAACTCACAGTAATTCTCCTGTTTTCAGCCTTCCACGTGCCGGCGCACGCCGCCATGCCCAGTCTCATTGGCTGTCTCTGCGTGCCCCTGGGATGGGGCCGGCACAGCGTTACTGCGCTCCGCATAAGCAGGTACTTTACTCTGCTGAGCTGTCTGGCCCACCCATTCACTTCCGTTTTAATTACTTTGTTTTATATACCTACACATCAGTTTCTCAAAATTCACTAACAACTCTTATTTTAAAAGACGCACACCATAACACCACCAATATCATCTACCTGCTAAGCTCAATATAAACTTGGATTACAGTCACTATCTCTACTTTTTAATAGTTCATTAAATTTTTCTCTGTGTTTCCACTTGTAATTTCTTACAACATTAAAATAGTTTTATGACATGTTACCAGGGCCAAATACAGTAAGTATTTACATTTTACTGTTTGGGTTGTACTTCATAAAGCTCTTTCCTGGACATTTTTGAGAAGCTCCAATGAATTCCTGCATTCTTATTTATAATCGAGAAGAGTTTAGAGAGAAACCAAAAACACATTAAAAATCCACTTCCTCTGAGTTAGTGCTTTTCAATTTTAAAAAGTGTGTACACATCACTAAGGTTTTGTTGCAATAGAACCAGACTGTCCATAGGTCTGGGTTAGGGCCTGAGACTGTTTTTCGAACAATTGAACATTGTTTTCTGACAATGTTGCAGGGCTATGGGCTACATATGGAAGAGATAAACTTCATAATGGCATTGGAATATCATAGGAGTTTTAAAATTGCTGTTCCTGAGAATCCTTGGTGATTGATTTCATTAATCCAGATGTTACATGGTTACTGGGATTGTCATGGTTCCCCAGATGACTCTCATATGCATGAAAGTTTAAGAACCATTGCCTTAAGACATGACAGACTGTTCATACATACCATAAAGCCCATATTTTCAGTTGTACAGAACAGAATATGTGAGCAAAAATGTTAGCTCATGCCTCTTTATACACAAAGATTCGGATTTGGGAAATAATGTTAGCTAGTGGATCAGATGAATTTTTTTTCAATAATTAAATTTATTGGTACTTTTTAGAGACATGATTCCAGTCATCGCAGGGCATTTCCATTTGCACACAAGTCCCTTTTACTCCTATCCTTCTGTTTTTATTTTATTTTATTGAAAAACAAATAGTAATGAGACAGTTTCAAATCAAATTAGTAGGACACATTCAATAATTAATACATTGCATATTGTTTTCTTAGTGGTCATTTGTTGTACAAGATGCAGACATGATATTCTATTTACAAACACTATTAAGCAGATGCCTCTAATCAATGAATTAAGAGAATGTAGATGATACTTTTATCTTTTTTTAAAGCTGAATTATAGTACAGTTTCAATAATTAATACTTTTTACATTGTTATCTTCCTAGTGGTTATCCACAATACAAGAAGCAGATAGGATATCCAATCCAAACACTATTAGTGCAAATCATTTTTCTCAGAATTATGAAGAAGTACTGCATATTTATCCTAACTGCACTGTTTATACAAACAGAGAATGGTTCTTCCATTCTGTGTATCCCCTGGTTTTGTTTAGTCCTGTCAAAGATGGGTATTCTATTGTCACTCAATTATTATAGGTGCTTGAATTCAGCAAAACAATGCAACACAGTCCAGCAGTCTACAATAAACGTGGGTTAGCTGAAGAAGTTGTTGACTAGAGTCATTTACAGCTCAGCATATTATTATGGCCTTATTTTATATACCTTGTTTTAATACTTTTTGGCTGGATGGTTAAGACCAAGCTAAAGCAAGACCTATATAACAAAAAATGTAACTTTTGTATCTGGTGAGTTCAGTCAAGTCCCCTCAGGGTTTATCCTGTAACTCAGTACCTCACTCTGTAGGTCCTTTTTCAGTGCCAGCCATGTGCATGAGTCATGGCCATTGCTTGACCAATTTTCTGTCTGTGAAAGCCTCAGAGAAAGTTTTCTCTCCATGTGACTCTTCTTAGGCACACTATAGGTCGTAGATCACATTCCTCTGTGGCTCCACAATCTGCTTGATCAGAAAATTTGGGGCACAACTGAGTTCCATGATGCTATAGTGAAGGTTCTCATATGACCTGAATCTTCACTGACCTTGAAAGGCTAGGGCCAAAGATGTTGGCTGGCCTTGCAGCCCTTCCATTTCTCCAATTTTTGATCTGCCAACTTAGGTTGTTAACCATCCAGAGGAGAAGCTGATTATTACCCTGCAAACTATCCAATTCAGTGTACCCTAACTATCTGACTAAATTCTTTTTAGTTGTTTTATATCTTTCTATTTGTATTTCTTCTTTTGATTTCTTATAATAGGGAGACTACACAATATTTGCACATGTGTGTCTGGTTTATTTCACTTATGAGTATATGTATAAGTGACATCCACTTAAATACAAATACTTCAAGTTTATCATTCTTTATAGGTGAGTAATACTCCATTATATAGAAATACCACATCTTTTTCAACCATTCCTCATGGGATGGGCATCTTGGATGTTTCCAAGATTTTGCTTTCACAAATTGTGTTTCTATAAACTTAGGTACACATATATCACTGTGATATAATGTTTTCAGTTCCTCTGGGAAAATTCCCAGTAGGGGGATTAGCCGGCTTGAATGGGATTACCAGTCCTACTCTTTTGAAGAGTCTCCACACTGATCTCCACAATGGTTGCATCAGTCTACATTCCAGGCCCCAAGATGTGGCTTTGCAGTAGTGTGGCTCTCCTGGCCTGCGAGAAGCCCTGGTTTGGAACTACATTCCCACCAGCAGTGGAGGAATGTTCCCTTTTCCCCACATCCTCTCCAACATTTGTTGTTGGTTGAGTTCTTTATGGTAGCCATTCTTTCTGGAGTGAGATCCTATCTCAGTGTAGTTTTAACTTGCATTTCACGGATGGCTAGTGATATGGAGCATTTTTTCATATATTTATTCACTTCTTTAATTTTGTCTTCTGAGAAGTGTGTATTTATCTCAGATGCCCATTTCTGGATTGGGTCTTTCAATTTGAGGACCCTAATGTATTTTAGTTCTTTATAAATTCTAGAGAGCAGACCTTTGAGTGCTTATTAGTTAAGACTTTTGTTTTTTTTTTCAATTTGTGGGTTGTCTTTGCACTTTGTTGATAATTTCTTTTGACATGCAAAAACTTGTCAGAGTTGATCTTCAAGCTCTCTTCTACCCATTTACAAAAGATTTATTTTCCTTTTTCTCCTTCTTTCCTCATTTTTGCTTTTCCCTTCTAATCTTCCTCACCCTCCCTACTACCCCTTCCCATTTGAATACTGTCTTCCTATTTCACACTATTTATCAAATTTTTTTGTTCTTATTTGCACTCTATGTTTCCCACATCAGAGAAATGATGCAGTATCTACACATGTATTTGCTATGCATTTAACTCAAGATTATGGACTCCAGGTGCATGAATTTACCTGCCAATGTCTAAAGTTTATCCTTTTCAAAATCTGTGTGGTACTCCAGTGTATAAACAAACATATATTCTTTATCCATTCATCAGCTGATGGTCATTGGGCCTGTTTTTGAGATTTAGCTAATACAAATCTGTCTCTATAAACATGGGAGTGCACACATAGCTATGGTATGTTTAAAAGACCAAGAAGGGTTAAACCTGGGCCACATGGAACCTCTCTTTAGATTTTTGTGGAATCCCCACTGATTTCCACAATGACAGCACTGATCTATGCTCCCAACAATAGTAAAGAAGGGCACTCTATCCCTCACAACCTCTCCAGCACTTGTTATTGATTGACTTCTTGATAACAGCCATTATTTCTGTGATGAAATTAAATCTTGAGATTGCATTTCTTAAATGACTAGTTATGTTGAACGTTATTTTTATTTATTTATTTATCATTTCTACTTCTTCATGTGAGAAATGTCTAGTTTTTCATGTGCTCATTTTCACTAGATCTTTAAATTTTAGGGTCTGATTTTTTTGAGTTCTTTATGTATTCTGGATACTAGTCCTGGAAGTGAGCTTTACTCTGACATCAAAGCCAAATAAAGGGGCTGGAGAGATGGCTCAGTAAAATAAGTGTTTCCCGGGCAAGTGCAAGGGCTAAGTTCAATCTCTGGTTTCACCAAAAGAAAAAAAAAAAAAAAAAAAAGAAAGATCTATGCAATAAAGAGAACTATACTCCAGGCTTATTAATGCATATTCATGCCAAACTACTCAATAAAATACTGGCAAACAAAATGTGACACTTCATCAAAAGTTTATTCATGATGACCGAGTAGGTTTTATCATAGAGATACAGTAATGGTTCATTGTATAGAAATTAATAATTGTCGTACACTATATAATGTGATTTTTGTCCTTGTTTCTGTTAATTGGTACAGGAAAAAGCACTTGATAAATCTAAATCCATTACTAATAGAAGTCCTACAGAAAATTGAATTATATGATCTTTATCTCAGGCTGATAAAAGCCATATACAACAAACTAAGAGCCAACATCATAGTAAATGCTCAAAATTTGAAAGCTTTCTTTCCAAAATCAGGAAGAAGATAAGGGTATCCTTTGTTACCATTTCTACTCAATATCTATCTGGAAATATTATTTAGGAGAATAACAAGAAAAACTAAAAGAATAGAGACAGAAAAAGAAGTTAAATTATCATTATTTGAAGAAGATACAATACTCTACGTAGTAGATCCCTAAAACTCTATCAGAAGACTTCTACATTTCTTTCTAATCTGATTTTCTTGATACATCTTAAATGTACATAATGATCACATTCACCATAGAGAATTTGGATTTAATGAACAAATACAGTTACACAGCTATATGCTGAATCAACATTCAAAAATGAATAAATGTGTGTTCTTGGAGCTTGTAGTTGGGACATGAAATTGAATGGGAATTGTGAGCCTATACTTTAAAAGATAGAACTGGAAACATTAACTCAGGTCAAAGATGTCAACTGAAAATAATGTAAAAACAAGGTCTATTGTAAAATTGAGTATAATATTTTTTAAGTGATGACTTTACTTTTATCATTTATAAAAAGAGAAGCAAGAGACAAACAGTGACATGAAATACAGAGAGAATTTGTCTTTTTTTTTTTTTTTTTTGGTGGAAATGGGGGTGATTGAACTCAAGCCCTTGTGCTTGCCAGGGAAATGCTTATTCTACTGAGCCATCTCCTGGCCCCTGAGAATTTTTCAGTTCTTTAAAAACATTAAAGGGGTATCTTAAGTTGGCTATGGAAATCTTAATATAGGGAGATACTGATCATCTGTAACAGTTTTCATTGAGTTGCAGAGAAGCATAGATGATGGAGGGACACTAATATTTGAAACTAGTCTTCCTTAGATAAACAAAATTTAAAAATATTTACTGAAAATAGGAAAAGACATTTTTTCCCAGTCCTGGAAGAATATTTAGCAAATATGTCATGTTTTTGGATTCTTACTTGAAAATTTTGTTATATTCTTTGTCATGGAATAGCCAAGTGCAATTCATTTTTTTTTATGTATTTAGTACAGATTTTACTGGGTCTACACATCCCACTATATAGATCAGACTCAGTGATTCTCCTGTTTTCAGCCTCCCAAGTGCTGGATTATATGGGTACACCACCACACCCAGTCTCTGTCACCACTCAATATGCCCCTGGGGCAGAGCCAGCAGGACATTCTAGGGATTGAATCCTGGCCACCGTGTTCTGTATGGAGATTTTTGACTTTGTCCCTGGGACTTGATATACAACACTCACCACCTAAAAGAGGAGAGGTTTAATTTGGCTCAAAGTTTCAGGGGATTTACTCTATTACTGTTTTGTCCAAGGCAAAAACAACAGAATGGATAGCAGAGCAAAATATTTAGTCAGTGGTGGACAGAAGCTGAGCAAAGGCACAGTGGCCAGAAGAAGAGGACAAGGATTGGAGCTCCCTTTCATCAGGTTCCTTGCTTAACTGCCAAGGCGTTCCTTGAAACTGAGGTGGGAAGTTCTTTCACCCCAGAATCTTGCATTCTGTGTGAGAATGAAACCCAGGTCCTGCTCACAGAAGAAGGGGAGCCAGGCCCTGTAAAACCATGGCTCTGTCAGACTCTAAGCATCTGATTTTTTGAGCTTGGTGAAATAAATCCTAGGAAACTAACTCCGTCAAAGGAATCAATCAGGAGGATTGGAGGCCCTCCTCAGAAACGAAACAGTTGCATTTTTGTGCTCTTGCACCTATGATGGCTGAATAATTTTTGATTTCTGGGTTGTCCTTGAGGGATCTTTGTTCTTGGCCCTATCTATAGAAAGTAACTATTTCCATTTCAGTGGTACTAGTCTTTTCAGCAAGCATGATTTCTTTGGCTCAAAGTTTACATGTCATTCCTATAAGGGCCAACATTTTAGTTTTTCAAGTTTTGTTTGTGTTTCCTTCTTGTTCTCATTATAAATGAGGTTAAAAGCAGTCAATAATACCCAAATCACAGTCTGAATGTTGTACTGCCTTGACATTTCTCCTGCCAGAGAAAATCGACTACACTTAACCACAGGTTCATTGCTGTGTCATCCCTGGACATGAGCACAATGCAGGCAAACTTCCATCTGTAAAAACAGAGCATGGCCTCTAGTCTAGTTGCCAATAGAGTACATCTTCCCAACTGAAACCTGAGGAAGTCCTTTACTGTGTGCTTCCTAATATGAGTTCCAAGTCACCCCCATTCATCTCCACTTAGCACATTTATGGGATTCTTTGGCCCGTTTCTCCAAATCTTTCTTCCCTGTTATCATCTTTGGCTTATATCCCCCAATATTTCTTCCCTGTATCATCTCTGGCCTGTATCTCCACATTCCTGTAACAAATCACTTCCAAAGGAGTTTCAACCACATGGACACATACATTTACAGCAAAAACCCCATCTCTCTAGTATCACTTTTTTGTATTAATCAGCTTTCTAATTTCAAAGAGCCAATAACCAAAAATCAGAACTTCAAGAGGTTTAATTTGTTTCACATTTTTAGGTAGGTCAATTAATGGTTTCTCAGTTCCAAAGTAGAAAAATCAGTGAAACAATTTTCACTGATGAAAAATGACACAGCAAAGTGCTTGATAGAGTCCATCAAAACTTATTCAACTAATCACCTTGTTTTTAAGCATCTTAGGAAAGTAGAAATAGTAGCCGTTTGATATTACTCACAGAACCCCACACACATTTTAAAATATTTCTTTCATCCAAATTTGATATCATAACTTCATTTTACAAAAGACATAGAAATATATTTTTCTATTACTTTTTATTTTTATTTTTTAATTTTTGTTTTATTGAAGTACAAATACCAATGAGACAGTTTTAAGATACCTGGACAAGATGGATTTGATAAATTAATACATTGCAAACTGTTTTCATAATGTTTTGGTATCATAGAAGGTGCATACATGATATTATACTTACAGACATTATTATAGCATATGTCTCTTATCAGTAAATTAAGAGAGTGTAGCTGTTTGTGTATCTTATTTTTTATACCTGAATTATATCAGAAATATTAAAATAGAAGATGACAAAGAGGATGCTACTATAGTTTTTTAAACTTTCTAACATTTTTGCTGACTATACATTACGAAAGAAGAAGGAACCTGGCTTGGAAAACTGAGAACACATTTTCACAATCATTCCAAATTAGTTTCAGGGGCCTGGAAGATAGTTCAGTAGAATAAGTGCTTGCCTGGCAAGCGCAAGGGCCTGAACTCAGGAACTGAATCCCCAGTTCTACCAAAATAAATAAATAAATAAATAAGTTTCCTCAGTAGAAGAAAACTTTTGATGCATATTTCTACCAGATGTTGATCAGATAATAATTTATTCTCTTTAAGAATATTAAATTTGTTTTGAAAAGATTTCAGAAAAACATATGTACTTATGTATTATCTCATTTTATAGAAATTCTTAATTTCAGATTAAGTTTCTCTATTGGTAACTAAATAGGTTAAGGTAATACTGCTTTATAACTATCTCATTAGGAATGCCAGACTCAAATAGGAGTAATTTATAAATATGATACTGAGAACTATAATGAGCATTAAAGTGAAAAATTATTAAAGTGCATATTAATATTAATACACCTCCAAATAGCCAGCACTCTCAGAATACTTTTGTTTGAATTAGTTGTCCTAGTGTTCTATGCAACTTGATCTTTATGGCAAAAATCTTGTCAAAAATTAAATTTGCATTATATTCTACAATCTTCCTTTTGATCACTTTGTTGCCAGAGTGAATATTCATGGGATGATTATGTGATTACTCATGAAACATATTTGTGGATTTTTGCAGAGATTACCTAGCATAGTTCATTGCTGATTATCATTTGTAAAAGAATATTGTAATATCAAAAAATAATTGAAATCAGGGCATTCTCCAAGTTATATTTCCCTTCTCAATGAGGAAATTGGTTTTAAGAAAATAGCTATGTTTACATGTACAGTAGAAGGAAAACTACAGTGTATAGGACAATACAGTGATCACAGGCAAGTAGTTAGAAAAGAATCCTTCACACATAATAGGTGATGGAACAGAATGTTAATATATTAGACCTACTGGAGAGCCACCAGTGTGGATTATGACCAGGTGAGTCCTTGTTAATACGCTATATACCCTTGTCTCTCTAATGAATTTAGTAAAGTATAACATTATATAAAGGGCAGCAGTTACCAAGGTCTTTCACAGAGAAATCGTAGGCCATAAAATATGTTTCTGGGAGACTCTACCACTTTATTAATTTCAATTGCTCTGTAATTAAATCTACATATGTGGCAGTAAAACCTACCAAATCATCAACTGATGGGTATTTAGCCTCTAGGTTCAGTGACATTTAATTAGTTAGCGGACAGTCAAATGCCACCCTTTCTTTTCCAAGAGCAGACAGTTTCTGTGTATACTTTTTCTTCTCAATCTTTCTTACTCATATAAAAAGCTTGAAACAAGGATAAAACACAAAATTAAAAGTAAATTATGTGCATGGGTAAGTTGGAACTGAGAGAAATATAAAACAATCATGGATATAAAAATGAAACAGCTTCTTGAATTTGTTCAATTTTTTTTTCCATTTATTTTTATTTTATTGAAATACAAATGTCAGTCAGACAGTTTCAAAACACCATAACCATACAGAGTCGATGAAATAATACATTGCAAACTGTTTTCATAATGTTTTGGTATTGTACAAGGTGCATACATGATATTATATTTACAGGTATTTATGTAGCTAAATTATATCAAAGATTCAATAATTATTTACCTAGTGGATGACCATAGCACTAAAAGCCGACATAATATCCTGTCCCACCACCAATAGTGCAGATCTTGCCT